>VXBP01003591.1:0-12460 GCA_013400115.1 Rhinopomastus cyanomelas | reverse complement strand
CCGGCCCTTGCTCCGCTACTGGGGGCTGCCGCGTCTGGGCGCCGCTGCTGGGGCCATCGAGGTGCCGGTGGTGACCCTGGAAAACTGGATCCGCGTTAGCACGGGGCTAATTCGGAGCGCGTCCCTGTGTAGGGTGAGGGGTTCTTGGGGGGGGGGGGGGTTGCCGCGCGGTTTCAGGGTGCCCAGTAGCCGGGCACTTGGCTTTGCGTGTGAGGTGGCACCGTTTTCTTCACGGCTGAACCATCTCTTGCGTGAGGACTTGTCCTCTCGGTAGGTGTGCGATGGCCAGAAGACAGTACGTAAGTGCGGTATGAAAAGTTCTGTTCTTGAAGCAGTGCCCATCGTAGAGTCGTTTAGGTTAGAAAAGACCTTTAGGATCATACAGTCCAACAGTGACCCTGACTGCACCAAGCCGAGCACTGAACCTTGATAACACATCACTTGCTTTAGCTAACGGGACAACCTGCAAAGGAGATTGTAATGCTGCAGGAATTGAATATTCTGGTTCAATTTAATGCTCCTCCGTTCTTTAACACTTCAGGTGTTTTTAAACAATTCAAAATACTTACTGCCGTTTGAAGTTGATGCCTTTCTCTTATTTTATGTTCCTCGATGATGAATTAGGTTGTAGGAGAGAGCCAAAAATAATTCTAAATCCTTAAAGGTTTGATGAAGAGGTGAAATGCTGGTAGCAAAGCGAATTCTAATGATGTGAACCACCACTTGGGACTCTGGATTCTAACATTGGCTCGGTGTTTAAAACTTTAAAAGCACAGATGTTGTGGTTTGACAGTTGCTTTTCAGATTGTCCTGTGTCTGACTTGTAAACAGCTCTTTAAGCCTGACTGGTTCTGAATTTGTTATCACAGGGAGTAGCGCTGGTCAGACTTTGGGTTCTTAAAGCGTTCATGCTGCACCTCACTCTTTGGAAGCAGCAGGGACAAGCAGCCAGTGAGGCAGTTGCTTGGGGTCGGTCACAACTGCAGTGCTTGTGCAGATGGGAAGAGTAACGGCAGGAAGGCATTTTTCCGAGTTACGGTCATGTTTGAAGCTGCTGTCGTATTAATGTCAGGTAATAAATAGGGGAGTGAACGCGCTGCGATGCATCAGTTCTCCACGGACCACCACGGCACTGCTGCTCAGAGCGCAGCAGCCCACAGCCCCACGAGTGGGCTCACTGGCAGCGCGTCTGGGGTAATTACCTGTGCAAGCAGGCTGTGTGCTTGGGAGCAGGGGGAGCTGGTTTTCCCCCTTAGGGTGTTGTAAAATGTAAGTACTATTTAAGGCTATTACTTGAATGGATGTAAAGGAAAAGCACATAGGAAACGCTTCTGTTTGTACTTTATTTATGGGAAGTTTCACAGTAATGCAAGCAGGAGGCAGCAGGAACGAGGATATAGTCGAAGCGAAGTTGAGACTTGGAAGTACTTGTCTGGTTTTTAACTTTAACACAGTCTGATCTTGAGTACGAAAGGAAGGTTAAAGTGATTTTGATTGAGATTCAACTGATGGAGGTGTAAATCTGTAGTAATGCTTGTGTAGTGAGGTAGTATTTGTGTAGTAGCTTTCTGGTTCTTGGTATACATTTTTGTAGTCATGTTTGGATTCAGCTAAAACCAAATGCTGGCTGTTGGTTGTATGTTGTCGCTGCTTTGAGAGTATATACTTTGTGTTACCTACTTTGAGAGTATAACCTGCTTTCCTGGCAGTTAGAAGGTGTGTAGATACACAAACATGACCATCTCTGCGTTGTTCTGAACATTCAGTCATGTTAGGTGTTGACGTGGGGAGGTGAGGGCCGAAGCAATGACAAGTCTCTAAAATACGTTTCCTCAGACTCCCTATATCCATGTGGATGCCTGTTTTCCCTTTGCTGTGGCTGGCGGTGCTGTGTCCAGATGCCACGCTCTTGGAAGGCAGAGGCATTGTTTTCTGCAGTAGCTGTTTTGAGATCAAAAGAGGCATGGGAGAGGGTTTCCTTTACAAAACCGACTGTAACTTTGTTGTTGCTGTTGTGAAATATGTGAGGAAGTATTTGTACCGGTGTGAGACTAAAAGCTGCTTGAGTAAAATGGCAGTACAGTGTTATTTAAGAAGAGAGAATGTGAAAAAACCTGGAGTGAATGCAGCTGGCTCCTTCTGCCTTTGTACGAGGGTGTCCTTCTCATGATTTGGCCTCACAGAAACACAGAACATTAGGGACTGGAAGGGACCTCAAAAGATCATCCAGTCGAATCCTCCCGCTGCAGCAGGTTCCCGTAGATCAAAGTGCACAGGAACATGTTCAGGTGGGTTTTAAACGTCTCCAGAGAAGGAGACTCCACAACCCCCCTGGGCAGCCCCTTCCAGTGCTCCATCACCCTCATTGAGAAGAAGTTCCTTCTTATATTGATGTGGAACCTCCTATATTCCATCTCACCTATATTCCCCCTTGTCCTATCACTAGATGACATTGAGAAGAGCCTGGCTCCATCCTACTGACACTTACTCTTTCCATATTTGTAAACATTAACGGAGTCACCCCTCAGTCTCCTTTTTTCCAAGCTAAAGAGACCCAGCTCCCTCAGCCTTTCCTCAGAAGAGAGATGTTCCAGTCCTTTAATCATCTTTGTGGCTCTACGTTGGACTCTCTCAAGCAGCTCTGTGTGATTCCTGGCTATTCCAGTGATACGGTGAGCTGTGAGTGAGCCCTATTTGCTCAACGGAGTGACTGCACAGGGAGAACTGAAGTTGTCAGTAATTATCCCAGGATATCTGCAGTAGGATTGGTAGCAGGAAACACCACTTGTCATCATCTCCAGGATGAGGCAGCTGGCTTTCTTATTCGTTTGGATATGTCTGCCTCAAACGTGGGTGGGGGAAATATACACTTACTCTTGCAGGTTTAAAGATTATCCTTGAAAAGACCATTTAGTGGTTTACTGTTTTATTTTCTTACTGTAAATGTAGAACAAATTGCAGGTAGACACTGTCTACTAAGACAGTGTACAGGGGGCACTGCTTCCAGAAGGCTGTTAACCAACTTCTTGACCTCTGCATCTGCAGGGCATTTGAAGTTCTGTTCATTCCCATTGAAAGAAATACCCTTAGGCACCCACCCTTACTGCTGATTGCTTCTTCAGAGATTACAATCTGAAATGTAAAAGCCTGTGTCCTTTGTGTTCTTTAAAGTGTAAGACAAGCAGAAGAAACAGCCTGGGACTCAGAGGTTTTTTTTCTCTAGCACATGGGAAGAGCCAGAAGATCCTGAATGAAGTTGTTGAGGCTTACTGGAGCAGTTTGCAAAAATGAAGCGATGGAAATATGAAATGGAAAATTATTTGGGCTTGAATGTTACAGGTGTTTTCGTTCAGTGGAGTAGTCCTGCTATTTCTGCAACTACTTTCTGGTTTGCTGTTTGGCTTAATGTAATTTAAAGCCCCAGAATATTTGTTAACATTCTTATACGATTTGGTGAGTGATGATTTTTTACAGAATCACAGAATCATCATGGTTGGAAATGACATCCTAGATCACCAGTCCAACCATACCCACAACAGACTAACTTCCTTCACGCTGGCCACTACAGCAGGGCATGAAGCACCATGGCTACACATTTCTTAAACACCTCCAGGGATGGTGACTTAACCACCTCTCTGGGAAGGCCGTTCCAGTCCTTCACCTCGTTTTCTGTAAAGAATTTCTTCCTAAATATCCAAAGCAAACCTCCCCTGCATAAACTTCAGACCATTTCCCCTGGTTTTGTCATTAGTTACTAAGGAGAAGAGACCAACACCCATCTGCTAGGTGACTTGACCTGTGTGGGCAGCGAGGGCTGAGGGTGTGTATGTAGGTCCTGTCACCCTTTACTTCTGCAGCAGCGCTAGCCATGGAGCAGTAATGCTGCCTCTTGTTCCTGAGAGCAGCCATAGATGGTTTGGTAAGTGACCAGCTCAGTCTGCCTATGCGTTGGTGTATAAAGTCTTCATGTTGCCTCAAACTTGTATCCCTTATCTGTGATCTCTTCAGTTGTCTTATGGGATGGGCAGGGAGAGGTGGGGTGGCTTCAGGTCATCTGTCAGCAGCCTCTCCTTTAACATGCAGCAGGTCGATAGATAAAGAGGAACTGATGCACATGTAGGGGTGATGATCCTCAGATACTCTTTATCTCTTCCTTGTTAGTCTTCCTTCTTGGTCAACAAGGACATAGATCTTGAGGAAAGTCAAGAGCTGCGTCACAGCCATCCAGAAAGCAGCAGGTGTCTTTACAATCTCTTTTATTTGGACTTGCTTGGATACTTTTCCTTGCACAGAGGACATCAGACCCAGATACATAAAACTAGACCATCTGTAGGAGAGGGGACATCCTGTCTCCTACCCTTAGTAACCTTTCCTCCCAAGGTGTCTGCCACAAGAAGTGATGACTTTAGTTTTTGTGTTCTTAGAATAGAACCAAACCCCCAGTTTCCTTAGCTTAGGTTGAAATTAATTGAATACACACTTCTTCTTCTTTGTGAGGGTAAGTTACGTGTTGCTTATTTCAGCACTGGAGATTCAAGAATGATTCACAGTTCCAGTCGTCAGCACCTGCTTTATTGATAGTTGATCAATTGGGTTGATCAGTTTGGACCCAGACTGGTGCAATATTAAGTGTGTGCTTATTGCAGTTCTTCCTTCCTGCCTTTCTGAAATGCTAAAACCTTTAACAGAATTTTGGAGTTCTTCCATTTGGTGTAGTATTTGGGGCGGGGGGGGGGTGTAACATTTCTGCTCCACAGGAAAGATTCTGTCCAGACTAATTCTAAGTACCTTTTTCCCTTTTCTCTTTTCTCTTTCTCCTTTTTTCTTCTCCCTTCTCCTCTCTTCTCCTCTCTTCTCTCTTCTGCTCTCTTCCCCCCTCTCCTCTCTTCTTCTTCCCTCTCTTCTCTTCTCTTCTCTTCTCTTCTCTTCTCTTCTCTTCTCTTCTCTTCTCTTCTCTTCTCTTCTCTTCTCTTCTCTTCTCTTCTCTTCTCTTCTCTTCTCTTCTCTTCTCTCTCTTCTCTTCTTTATTTTTGCCTTTGTTAGAATAATGCTTGGCATTGCTTAGCTCTGTATGTGTTTAGGGCTGATATTTTTTTATCCGTACATGGTATTTTTTCTGAAGGTAGATGGTCTGGTTAAACAATTTGATTTTAGACCTTCAGCTTCACAAATTGGCTCCTATTCTGTTTAAGATACCAAAGGAATCCGGTCTTCCATGAGAGGGAAGAACTTTGATGGCAGTCAAAGTCTGTTGTCTTCTTAAGGTAATACGATATCCCTCTGAGTGCAGGGCAAAGACAAGGTTGTGCCTTTCATCCGCTCTGCCATACATTAGCTCAGGGAGCATTTTAAGTTTATGAAAGGTACAAAAGGGTAGAGCTGTTTTAATGAGGTGTGTACCTAATGCGAAGCATCTCCCATTATTTATGTGCTGTATGGAATCCACCAAAGATTAGAGTGTGAAGGTTCAGTTGAAAAAGTACAATTCTCAGGTCACTTTTAAAAGCCCATTTAAAAAGCACCGTTTGTAAAAGTCAGTCTCGTACATGAAGGTATGTGAGAGGGTAACAGAGCTGCTAAATTTGGTGGGACTCCTTACTGTCACCATTGTCTGTCAGGGGCTCAGAATTTAAAAACCTGTTTGATGGCACTTCTTACACCAAATCTCTTGTATGTGTGCTCCACACCAAAGAGTCAGAGTTTTTCTGGGAAGGTTAGAATATATTTATTGGTTCTAATCTCAAACTAAATAATGTTAGTTAGCTGGAAAACTTTGTGGTGGGTGTTTTCTTGTTGTTATTGTTATGACTGAGGCTGGAAAAGACCTATGGCCTAAACACCACATCAGCTAGACCATGGCACTAAGTGCCACAACCAGTCTGCCATTAAACACCTCCAGGAATGGGGACTCCACCACTGCCCTGCAAAGTCCATTCCAGTGTAGGGTTAGGTTGGATGTTAGGAAGCCCTTCCTCATGGAAGGGGTGATCAGAAACTGGAATGGACTGCCCAAGGCAGTGGTGGAGTCATCATGCCTGGAAGTGTTGAAGGACAGACGGGCTGTGGCACTTAGTGCCCTGGTATAGCTAATGTGGTCATGTCAGGTCATAGCCTCAGTAATTCTGTGATTCTATGAAATACTGGAGTTGAATATTTGCAGATGACTAGTCCTTCCAGCATTCAAGAGTTGTCTTGTCTTTTCTGACTGATCAGCACTTTGGTAGCTGCAGAAACATCTAACAGCTTACGAATGGATAAATATTTATGGTGGCATCTGTGTGGCAGATGTTCCCTTCTGTAAGACTATTAACGAAGGGTTTTCCTTGTTAGTTAAATAAGTTGGGGAAACAGCGCAGCTGTTGGTACCGGCAGCGCAGGTGAGGGGAAAAAAGGAAGAGGTATGCTGGAAGAGGGATCTGTCTTGAAATCCTGGAGGGTTTATCTACTCCTGTTTGGTTTGGTTTTGTGCCCTGAGTAGACACCAGTGTGTGGGACCAACGTAGTTATCGCCTTCTGTAAGGCAGGGTACAGTGTGGTGTGCCGCAGTAGCCCAGAGATGTGGCGAGGTGAGTTCTGTCTTTGGTAATGTACAGTGGCAGGGAGTCCCAGCACTATGTTGTTTGCATTGTCACCTTGGGAGGCTGAAATGGGTACTTAAAGCACTGGAAGAGAAGGGTAGCAGAAGTGTGTTGCTGCTTGCATGGAGTACAAGTGATACGGGAGGCAAGTGTGTTGCTCTGAAACCAGTGAACTCCCCCTGGGATGCTGGCAGCAGACTGGTCCTGTGCAGAAATGTCCCAGGACAATTCTCCACATCTTCATTTCATAAATAAATGAACAAATAATGCACTCTTATTTTATTTTCATAAATTTCTGCACAAGGCATTTGCCTTTCTCTACATACTCTGTTGGTTGAATAAGAAACCAGGCCTGTGGGGATGGATTTGCTGTCTACAGGAACTGCATGTGGATAGAGCTCTGTCAGATCATTTTGGATCAGAGCTTCCGCAGTCCTTTTCAAGTGTGGAGGCAATGTAGATGGGAGGAAGCCAGAGTTGCCTAAGAGGTTGTAAAACCACCCCTCCTCTGCTTGTCTTTCTCCCCCTTGTCTGCTTATGTACATGCACTCTGTCTGGCTGCAGCTTTTAAAGGTGGTGGTCTTGCTTGTTGACTGCCAAAGACAAACACAGAAAAGCTCTAAGGGGACCTCTAGCATCCTGGCATCTCTTACTACCTTTGTAAAAGCAATTTCTTTTCTCTCTTACCTGCTGTATTTACACTGTGTTAAAAGCATGCTTGGTGCCTCACGGAACAAATAGTTGGAGAGCTCTCTTCTGTGTCCAGGGAGGCTGAGCTGAAGGCAGAGGAGATGTATCTGTGTGTAGAGAGGATTTCGTGCAGGTATGTAGCTCCTAGCTTGTGTTATACAAAACCATTGGGTTGTTTTTTTTTTTAAGCATAATTGATTTAATTTGGTTTATGAAAGAGATTTAAGTTAGGTGTTTAAACGTAGCCAGGTTGAGTAACGATGATGAATGTTTTCAGGAAGAGTACTCTTGGCTCGGAGAGGGAAGTGGAGAACAGCACAGGGGTTTCAGCGGGCTGAATTCACCAAAATGTTTAAACAATTTGTTCAACTCTTGTGCTCCTGTAAATATGTGCTGGTAAAACTACTAACCCTGGCAGTTTTATTTAAGATAGAAATTGAAGTGTTGGGAGCTGTATGTTTGATTTATTTGAATATAACATTAAAATACCCTTTCATGTGGAGAGCCTGGCGTTTTAGGGATATTTAAAGCTGTTAATGGCCAGTCAGCCACTTTGCTGAACTGCTGACTTCACACATACCATTTCCTTTTTCAGGTTTTTACAGCACCACATCTTCTGACTTTTAAAGCAGGATGGGGAGGGAGGGAGGGAGGGAAAGAGAAGAGCTATTTTTATTTTCCACTGGTAGCCGCAGAGCAGCTCGAACCTTTAGAGTTAAACTATTAAATGTTGCATCTACTCAACACAGCTTGCACCCACACACAACAGAAACATGCTGCTCAATTTGGAGACTTTGCTGTTTGTTTCTTGTTTCAGGAATTTTTGGGACAAGTCTTCGGTCTAAAACCCGCTGGCCCTGCTTTTCAAAACACACATGCTCTGTGCTGAATAATATGGTTTGAGAATTGAGAGGGGGTTTCTGTAAATCTTGAAATGTATGGCTTACTGTTCATTACAGTTGTTCTTACTCTGAAGCAGATTGTAAACTTACCTGGAGAAAGGGCAGAACATTTCCAGGCAGTGTTTTACTGCTGACAGCTTAGAAGTTTGTTTATGCTGCTCACTTCATAAATAGTGAGCAGTACACTCTTGGTGACTTTCTGAGGGATTTTGTAAGTCCAGAGAATTTCTTAAGGCTGTTAAGGAACATGACCTTACTAAATGGTATTCTGAAAGCACTCAGCACCCACTCTCTGCTTTAATTACTGGAGAAATGCTCAAACTTAGTTGGTATAATTGTACAGACAGCTAGCCAATACTTGCTCTTTTGATAGCCAGTATATTTGAGATAGAACAGGGGGCACTGGATGTAAGCTGGAACATAGGAGGTACACATCAATATGAAAAGGAACTGATTAATAGATGATTACATTTAAAAGAAGGTAGTCTAGATTCATGGAGGATGGAGGAGACTCAGGAGGGACCTTCACCTTCTCTACAACTGCCTGAAGGGAGGTTGTAGTTGGGTGGAAGTCAGGCTCTTCTCCCAGGCACCTAATGCCAGGACGAGAGGGCAGGGCCTGAAGCTGTGCCAGGGCAGGGTTAGGTTGGATGTTAGGAAGCCCTTCCTCAGGGAAAGGGTGATCAGACCCTGGAATGGGCTGCCCAGGGCAGTTGGGGAGTCCCCATCCCTGGAGGTGTTGAAGGACAGCCTGGCTGTGGCCCTTAGTGCCCCGGTGGCACTGGTGTGGTGATGGTCAGGTCATGGACTGGGCTTGATGATCTCAGAGGTCTTTTCCAGCCTCAGTAATTCTGTGATTCTGTGAATGCAGTTAGGTCTCACTTGCTTGGGAAGTGACTGCTGCCTGTAGGTGCACATTTCCCACATGTGGAAGCCGGAGTAGGCAGCTGCTGAACTGTGTGTTGATCCCTACAGGCTGTGCAATCCCTTCTCCTGAAGGGCTCCCTGCAGAATTGTCCATAGCAGCAAGAAAGAGGTGAGGAGTGGTAACAGTGATGGGAGTTTGTTGATACTGGTCATCTGTTGCAACTGGTGCCTCTTAGGTTTTTAATGCTAACAGCACTTGATTGCTGGTGGAGAAAGCAAACACAGCACTAAAGGGGTTGGGGGAAGCTTGTATTTTTTGCTTACATTGTGCCTGTTCTGTAACTAGTTTGGATGTTCAAAGAATGTGTAATTCTCTTCTCTTCCATCACATAGGGAAGTTTAATCTGGAAGCATTTTTAGAGGAAATAGAGACCCCTCATGGATTTATAGACAGTGATTAAGTCCCCTTGTAACCTTCTCCTTTCCAAATGAAATAGTCTCAGATCTCTTAATCTTTCCTCAGTCCCTTAATCATCTTTGTAGCCCTCTGTTGGACTCTCTCAGTCAGATCTCTGTCCCTCTGGAACCGGGGAACCCGGAACTGGACGCAGTATTCCTGATGTGGCCTCACTAGGGCAGAGGAGAGAGAGAGAAGACCCTCCCTTGATGTGCTGGACACACTCTTCTTGATCCAGCCCAGTATTCCATGTGCTTCCTGGCCACAAGAACACATTGCTGTTCCATGGGTAACTTGTTGTCCACAAGAACTCCAAGGTCCCTGTCCGTGGAGGTGCTCTCCTCTTCAAGGCAAATGTTTATTACATTCCTCTTCTGTGCTGTGGAGTGGCCTCTGTCCTTATCCAGTGGAGACTGCCCACTGATGCCTTCCTTTCTTGAGGATGGCAACCATGAGGTCTTGAGTTACCGCGCTTATACCAGTGGTATGGTCAAAAACCTAACTGGTTCTAAATGTGACATCTCTGTTACCTCTCAGAACGAGATGCAGTCGCTGACATAAAAACCTTAATCTTTTTGGTGGGGTCTAAACCCACAGTCTTCTGGTTGCCTGGGTTTCTGTTACATCTTGCACTTATCTCCATAGTTCTGTGTTATGTATTCCTACGAGTGGGCGTGCTGTCAAGCTAAATTTGCACTGGGAAACCCTAAATATGCATGATTTCTCATTTCTTTAAGACATTCAGCTTCCTTGAGTGCCTAGCTTACTGTGAGAAGGATAATGGAGGTGCCTAGCAGGCAAAGCAGAGACATTTCCTGCAGAGTCCTAGCTATTCTGAAAGGCAGCAATACATGTCCTTCGAGTAATCCTTTCAAAATGAAATGAGCAAAGTCAGACGCCAGGAAGAATATTTCCCACCCAGCTTTCTGACACCCAGTCGTAGCAATGCAGCAGGAGCAAAGCCTTAGGCTTGCCTGCCTGAAAGGGCTCGCACAGTGGTTGGTGGCTAGCAGAAGTGATTTGCAGATTTACAATGAAATCTTCAGTAATGAATTAAACACAGATGAAGGCTTTATATCTGGTTAATTTTTTAAAAAAACAACTGATGTAAGGGACACTAATCAGAGAAAGGATAAAATGCAGTTTACAAGAAGAATTGAAATTTAATGGATGTAAATAGTATGGTTCACAAATGTCAATCCTCTGCAGCTCTTCAGTGTAAGGTTACTCTGATGAACCCAGTTATCCTAGGTACATGGACACTTTTTCTGTTATAATTTTTTATTATTATTTATAATTTTATTTCTCTTATTTACTATTATGAACTACTATTTAATTTATTTTATTTATTTTGTTTTCCAATTTTTTTAACATCACAGAATGTTACAGGTTGGAAGGGACCTGGAAAGATCATCTAATTTCCAGTAAGCAGTTTCTCACTGGTATCTGGTAGGGCTTCTGTACTGCCATTCTTGGAAAAAAGGAGACTGAGGGTTGACCCCATTCGTGTTGACCAATATGGAAAGGGTGGGTGTGAAAAGGATGGAGCCAGGCTCTACTCAGTGGCATCCAGTGATAGGACAAGGGGCAACGGCTGTGAGCTGGAACAGAGGAGCTTCCACATCAATATGAGAAGGAACTTCTTCCCAGTGAGGGTGACAGAGCCCTGGAAAGGGCTGCCCAGGGGGGTTGTGGAGTCTCCTTCTCTGTAGACGTTTAAAACCTGCCTGGATGTGTTCCTGTGTGACTTGGTCTAGGTGATCCTGCCACGGCAGGGGGATTGAACTGGATGATCTTTCGAAGTCCCTTCCAATCCCTAATGTTCTGTGATTCTGTGATTCTTGCTTACAGTTTGCCACTGTAATGTGAGGTAAATGGAAGCTGTTCCTGCATCTGGCCCTGCAAAAGAAGTTTGTTTCCAACTGACCTTGTTTTTCATTTTACTGTAATTCAGCAGCACATAGTGTTTATTAGGCAGGGTCTCAGCAACACAGAATCACACAGCATTACAGAATCAAGCAGGATCACAGAATCACACAGAACCACAGAACATTAGGGATTGGAAGGGACCTCAAAAGATCATCCAGTCCAATGTTTTCTGTGATAAACAGCACCAGCTAAAAGCTGATTTAACAGCGGCTCTAAACTGAGTACACAGGAGTGACTGAGTTTGAAGAACCACCTCTTCCAAACACTACTGCATTGTATTCCTGCAGTTGAGCTTGCTTAGTTTCAAACAGTGCTTTCAGAACTTTCAGTTGCCTTATACTTTTAACAGGCTGGTGAGCGCGCTGTAAAACGCCCTATCTGGTCCCACACAAGCTAATGAAAAGCTGGAATCCTTTTTATGTCCTGACAGACTCTCCGGTTGTGCTAAACTTGATGGCTATCACTGTGGGGTTGGAATCTTTATTACTGCACCAAGTGCAATCTGATACTTGGAACAAAAAGATAAACCCCATGTGCTGTTTTAAGGTAATTTGTAAAAAACCAGTTCCTCTAACTCTGCATCACCTTTCACAATTTATGACCTGCACAGCGGAAAAGCTTCGGAGTTTTGGAGGAGCCTACGAAAGCATCGAGTATTGCAGGTTGTTTTTGTGGCTTAAAAGGGTTTCTGTGCTTGATCCCGCTGACCACTTACGCTAATGGGTAGCAAAACCAGCTTGTTTTAGGGTAGTGTTCAGGTTTGTTTGTAACTGCTTTTAATTCATAGAATCACAGAATCATTCAGGTTGGAAAAGACCGCTGGGATCATTGAGTCCAATCATCTTAATTCTCTATCTTTGTAATAGGTGTCCAGCATGAACACACACGCCACACACTAAATGAAATCTTGAGTCACTGGTGCTTTTAAAGCAATATTTAATTAGTTTTAGTGTTGAGACATGGACTGTATGTAGTTTTCATTGTGCAATCTCTGTATCCAGTTTCGGGCCCCTCAGTTCCAGAAGGACACAGAACTG
>VXBP01003590.1:23154-116899 GCA_013400115.1 Rhinopomastus cyanomelas | reverse complement strand
CCACAACAAGCAGCTCCCCCCGCCCCAATCAGACAAAGCTACGGTGCAGAAAGCTTGTAAAAGATCAGAAACCAACTGTTGTTACCAGGAGAATAAGAAATCACTCTTATGCTTAACTTCATCCTCCCTTGCAGGCAGCCACACTTTCATATGGGAAACTTTAAAACTAGCTCCGAAGACTACAGCTCATATTTCCTTTCTGGAATTATCTGTGGATAATGGTACTTTCTATGCTGGAAGGGTCTGGTTTGTGCGCCCAGGAGTGTCTGTCTGTCTGTCTGTTCGGTAACAAAGATCCCACAAGTACCGTAACCCACTGTGGTGAAATCCAGGCACCGTCCTCTTGCAGTTCCTCAGCTTCACAAATATCGCACTTTTTCTTCCCCGCCATCGTGTTTCGGGCTTTTTTCCCCTCCTTCTCTTTTCTTCCTTTCTTTTTATTTTTCCCCCCTTTATTTTTAAAGCATTTTACCTTATGTAAAATTTAACTCTTTGCTTTCACGCGAAGGGATATTTCCCCATGCTAAAAGGAAAGAAGAAGGGAAAAAATAATCCCAACTCCTTCAAAGCTCCCCCAACCCTCCTCCTTTCCAAAGAACCCGGGCTGGTTTGTTTTTTTTTTTTTCTCCAAGGGAAGGAGGGGAGTGGAAGCTAAATATTAAACAATGCAGGCAGCTTCGGGTTTATTTTGGTAAATTAATTGTGAGACTATTCTGGCTCCTGTGTGTTTCTGCATGATTAAACTGCGCTATTTGTTCCCAAAGCTGCATATTAGCAGAAAATGCAAGTCTATTTTAAAGCATCATCCTCAGGTTTGATGTAAGCAAACTGGGCTGAGTGAAGTTTACCCGAGCAAATTGCAGCTAAGAGTCGGCTTCAGTTGTTTTAATCGTTATTTTCTATCTGATAAAGTGAGTTTGAAAGAATGGACCCCGCGATATTTTTTTTAATCTAAAGGAAGTGAATCTGACCCTATTTGTACCCCAACCCTCGCGTCTTATCTGTATGAAATTTCAATTTATTTAAAAGCCTGGGTATTTAATACACTACACGGGCCACATTTAGTTTAGACAAGCCCCCTCTTGTACTTTCTCCGTAATCACGCCTAATGAAAACGTGGGATTTTGCCATTATTAAAAAAAAAAGTGAAAATATAATGCATCTTCATTAGGAAAATTGACTGCTGTGCTCAAGACAGTTCTTAATTGAAAAGGCAACCTATTTTAATGGTGTGGTTGAGGAGAAGATTACATACTTTATCCAAACACAAAGACAATTAATAATGAGGAGCAGGCTGCTGCCATTAACTCTAATGCAGTTACATCAATGTCAATGGAAGTCTCGTACCTGAGAGGTGCTGGGGGACGCACCCCGGTCCCCCTCCGCCCTGCCTGGCTCATCCCCTCCTCCGGCACCGGCAACCGACCCCCGGGTATCGCCGCCAGCTCCACCGAGAAAACCCGGCGGTAGCATCCCCGCCGCCCCCTCCCTGTTGCTATTATTAATATTTATTATTACTTTATAATTTCTTTTTTGGTGGGAGAGGGGTGTTAATAGCAGCACAAAGCCCAAGAAGTTGTGCAAAACAGGGCTTGCCCCAGCCTCCTGCTTTTAAAGGGACTTTTTGAGAGCTGCCTAATTCAGGACATTTAAGAGCGTGACAATGCGGAGTGGTGGCAGCGGTTAAGCTGCAGTTTGCAAACGAATCTGTGCCCCACAGCCAAGGGAAATGTCCTTTCCCCCCTACCCCCGACTCCCCTCCCGCTCATTCAGCACTGCCAAGCGCCAGCGACGTATTCGCCTCAGGCAGGTTTTCGGGGGGTGCTTTAAAAAAAAATTAAGAAAAAATGGTTGAACTTTCATTTGCTCCACAGACAATGTAGTGACAAGGTGTGTTTCTGCCGAGAGCTGTCCGTTGAGGGTCCTCCTAAATATTTTTTGTTTAAAATTTTTTTTTCAATAATTGTCTACCTAGGAGAGTCCCCTCAAGTGAAGCCCCGCCGTGTTTCCGCGGTAGCGGAGCGGGGCCGGGCGATGCACGCCCTTCGCAGAGTTAACAAAGTCCTGCTCAAACCCTTCTTTCTTCGGCAGCAAAGTTGGTTTGATGATTACAAATCAATTAATTAGACCAGAGCAGCGCAATCCCCCTCCCTAGGAAAAAACCCCAACATATAAAAAATCCCCGATAATTTATTGAGGGCCCCTCCCCACTTCTTTCCACTCCCAGAGGGCAACTTTCCCGCGGATCTTTATCCTACAAGGAATGGGGGGCACCCCCGAGAGTGAAAAAGCAGAGCTGTTAACCGGTGAGGGGGAGGTGGGGAGGCTGTTAGGGAGTTATTTGGGGTGGGGGGGAGGTTCCCAGCTGGGCTCCCGCATCTCCCCCACTTCCAGAGCGGGACGGGGGTGGGATCCCCCTCTCGGCCGCCTCCTCTGTGTGAAAAGACACTTGTTTTTGGGGGACGGGGGGAGTGTTTTGGTGTTTTCGCGGGTGTTTTGTGCGTGCCCGGCCCGCGGTCCCGCCCGCCGCTGGCACCGGCAGACAATGCGGCCCGGGGCGGGATCCCGCGCCCCCTCCCCAGGCCTAATCCCGGCTGTTCCCCCTCCGGCAGTTTTTAATCTCCGCCGGGAAGGGTGTGGGGAGAAGAAGGAGGAAGGGAAGGGGGGGAGGCGAGGGGTTGCCCCGGTGCTNGTTGGGGCCGCCCCTTCCCGCCCCGGCCCCGGCCTCGGCCTCCCTCTACCAACCCGCTGCAGCTGCTACCCCCCGGGGAGGGGAGAGGGTCTGGCTGCTCCACACCAGGCACGACGAGTCAGGGGAGGGTGGGCAAAGGACTGTGCTCATCCTCCTTCATGGATGGACAGAAGGATAGGGCTGTGCCCAGCATCCCCACACAGACAGACAGACAGGGCAGTGCCTAGTAACCCCTCACAGACAGACAGACAGACAGACAGACAGGGTTGTGCCCAGCATCCCCACACAGACAGACAGGGCTGTGCCCAGCAGTCTCTCACAGACAGATAGGCAGATGGAAAGGGCTGTGCCCGGCATCCCCTCACAGACAGACGTGGCAATGCCTGGCCTTTTCTCACAGACAGACAGATGGACAGGGCTGTGCCCAGCATCCCCTAACAGACAGACAGAGACGGCAACGTGAGGCTGCCCTCCCAGCTAGCCAGATACGATGGGTAGAACAGTGCCCTTTCATAATTCACAGACAGACAGCTGTGCCCCACCAGCCCAAGCCGAATTGCTCAGGCTGGGCCCACAGCAGTGAACAGAGCTGAGTACAGCCCAGGTGGGGCTACACTAATCCCCAGGCAGACAGACAGACAGACAGGCAGATGCAGCCATGTCCTGCTCACCTCTCCTAGCAAGGGGCCACCCCATGAAATCTCAGGCAGAGCAGGTGGAACATGGCTAATCCTGGGGCAGCACCTGGCACAGGCAGGGCTGGTTCCAGTACAGCTAGAAACATCCAATTTTGTTCAACTGGTTGTTGGACCAGTCAGGTTTCTACTGGGAGAGGGAGAGTCCAACTGGGTCCCGCAGGTAGACAGTAGATAACAGGTCCACAGCCATCACAGTGGGGGATTTTTCTACCTGTGGAAAAAAATAACATTACAATTTCCTCCCTTGCACAGGCAGGGAGAGGCAGAGCGGTGGGGACCAAACTGGTGGTGGCCTTTAGGAACTATCCCTGACATCCGCAATCGGAGATAAAAAGAAAGTTCCTGCTGGTTCCCTTCCAGACAAATGAGCCTGGCCGGGTCTCTTTGCTCTTTAGCAGCATCTGCCCACCCTCTGCACCTGATTCCTTCCAGAAGCCTTTCATCTCCCTCCCCTGCCCGCTCCCAGAGCCCCGGCTGCTCTACCCACGGGCTTAATGGTATGGGAGGATGCAAGTCCCCCAGGATGCTGTCATGCCCACCTCCTTCTTATATTAACTCACTGGAGCATGGGTCTCCCCACAGCTCCCCCTCTCCTATACCCACTTGGATGGCTGCTTGAGAAGGGATTTTTGATGGGAGGAGAGGAGTTTCTGGAGCTTTTATCTTCCTGTGCACAGCCAGCCATGCTAAGGGATGTCTTCTAATTTCTCTAAAGCCTATGCCTGCAAGGGGACGTTAACGACACGCTATTACATGACGTGTCTGTGTCTAAGGAGCAGGAGCTTGAATCAGAGGCAGAAGCGTTTTCCATGGGAGCCTCCCTGCCTTGTGTGGTTATTTTCATAGTGATGGTGTAGGTAAAGCTGGTATCAACAGGTTGTTGAGAAGAAGAAACACTCCTCTCATGCACACTCACTGATAAACACTTTAATGAGGTCCTGTGGTGGGAGGGTTCTTGGGGAAATACATGTCTTCCACATGGATATTTTGTCATTTCTTAACCTGTCCCCACACATTCCTGTGTCACAGAGTTCAAACCTGTTGTGTGACTGTGGATGTCAGGAGTATCCAAGATGCCCTTAAGTCCCTGAGACACCTGCTCATCACTGTCTGATCTGGCAAAGGGACTTCAGGGAGATCTATACTCCTCTGGCTAAATAGCTGGAGGTTGTATGGAGCACCTGGGGACATCTCAGGTATCACTGGATATCTATTTGTATTTAGGCTACAAGCAACAGCCTGCTCTAAACTGTAATGGTCAGTTCTTCAGCTCCTCTTTGGTGCAAGGTGATGCCTCTGTTAAAGATTTTTGCTTCTGCAGGATTCTGTACAAAACCACACAACTCTGCCCACATGTATTTTCCTGTACTCATTGGGACCTTTTCTCGGTGCCTCATTTAGGTGGATCAGTGATGTAACTGCCTTGTGATACCTTGGTTGACACGGCAACATTGACCACCAAGAGGAGCCTGAGTTCAAGAGGTGCTGACAACACAATGAGTGAGAGCAGAATCCTTCCAAGATGTCTTGGTTTGGTCACCTGATCTTGTTGGTGTCTGCCTAGGAAGTATTTTCTGCTGAGCATTTTCAGGATGAGACTTGGAGAACATCCTCCAAGCCCTGAAGTTCTTCTCCTCCTATGTGTAAACCCAGATCCATCAGGACAATGTGCAGGTAAAATAGGAGATGAATTGTGCCGGTAGTTTATTTGAAACATGTTATGGTGGGGATAGAGAGAGTGGGGCTGGCTACAGGCTTATCTGAGAAGGAGATCCATCCATGATCAGTGCTCTGCCATGTCTTTTTGCCTTGGTTTCTGGGCAGTGTTGGTATCAGGCCAGACAGGAGAAAGGGCCGAAACCACCTCTTCAGCCCTTCCTATGTCTGGTGATGGGCAACGCACTCACAAATCTGGTGTGTGGGGAGAGTCCTTGGGGCTGGGGCATGTGAGTGTGTGTAGGAAGATGGAGGTGGCCAGGGCAGGAATGTCCAGCTAGGACTTGCTGCGCCACATCTCTTGTACTGCTTTTTCAATACAAGAAAAATACAAATGTTTTCATGTCATCAGTTCACGGTCTTTAGCAACAAGTAGGAAAACAGTAACTTCAACCCCATGTTGGTTCTGTTGATGATTTGCTTTTAACCACATCATATTTTTCTTGTTCTTTGCTTTTGGACTCCCTGTAGGATTTTGGACTACTGCTGTGGGATTTCTACCTGAGCATGGAGCTGGGATTAGGTTTCTATAGCTCCATATTTGCTATGGTTTAGTTCATAAATCTACATTCCATACATCTGTTCTGTAAATTTACATGTTTAATATCCAGTGACAAAGTCAGAACAGGTCGTTTTTTCATCTCTGTAGCACAACCCATCACAGGCTGTGTCAGCAACTTAAATATTTTATTGAAATCCCAAGATTTTTGTCATGAGCATTATCCAGGGATGCAAGCTATCCTATCATTGCCCAACTCCCCTTACTTACTGCAGTTCTTTATTAAAGAAATGCTGCAAAAGGAAGAAAGCCAACTCCTTTCAAATATCTAATGACTTTTAAACCAGGGCACATATTTTATCAAAATATTCCATTTTCATGCTGTCCTCTTGTAGTGTAGATAGTTTCAGCCTCCACGCTGGGATTAATTGTTAGAAGAGTTATTACATAAAGCCTATTAAAAAAAAAAGAACCCTAATATAAACATGACTGGCTGTATTTTACCCTGCACTTCTCATTCAGAGAGGCTTTCTGGTGTGAGATGCACAAATTATTACTGATGGAACACAGGACTTTCAACACGCTGGACCTTTCGTATGCACTGAGATCACAAATCCAAGTCCATTTACTAAAGTAAATACAAGTGCAAAGTGTTTCTGAGGCAGAAGAGTTAATTTATTAGGGAAAATATTTCTATTGTTAAGGAAAATATTTCTAAGAGAAATTGGGTGATTTCTGCTCCCACTTTTCACATCGTGGCACTGTCTTTGAAGTTGGGACATTTTTATTTCAAACCTGTCTGTTTTGTCAAACTTATGTATTATTTGAAAACTTGAAGGGGAAAAAAAAACCTCAGTCTGTAATGGAAATGGCAAAAAGGTTTTGAGAAGTGCAATTGGGGACCTTAGAAAAATACAGATTGTTTAAAAAAAATAAAGGCTGACCAATATTTATGGGTGAGCTGACAGGAGAGTTCCAAGTTGAATGAAACTGTGATTATTATGCTGTATATTATGTAATACTTTAGTTACGATGAGTTATGTAATTAATGCAGCATTTGAATACTTTGCTACTGTTAATGAATTAATTCACATTATACCTGATGATAAAGGGACATATGAACCATCCTATAAAGTACGGACAAGACAAAAATTCTTGTGAGAGGACTGAAGGAGCCTGAGCTCCTTCTTATGCACACATTGACATCCCTTTTCCAGGCTTCTTATTGCCTGTCTTCACAATCTAAGGAAATAACCCTCACAGCATCTTCCAGAGAAGGAATTTCAAATGACACTTCCATGGTCCTCAGTGAAGCACCGTTTATGTGGTATAGAGACACATGGAGAAATGGGCAAATGGACAACTCCACATGATGCTCCAGAGTGCTAAATTTCACTCAGGTTCAACTGAAGTATGTGTAAGAACTCATGTGGCTACACATCTGAGGCAGATCAAGAGTGCGAGATGCTCATTCCAATAGACTCACAAACATTTGTGAAGAGTACATTTTGCCCTCTGCTCACCCCATGGTCCCAGACTTTGAGAGCTCTCTACTGCAAGCACAGAATCTTACAGCTTCAAGGTCTTTTCTTCTTTTATGCATTAATACCACTCCAGTCCTTATGGTGAGAGCAGTGAAGAGCCAGTGTCTTGGTTTCCCATGGAATAGGGCAGTGGTCCCTGTGGAAGTGGCCATGGAGATGTCCTCCTCTTAGAGCCAGCTTTTGCCCATGTGTGTGGCTTGGGAGAGGGAAGGAGAGGCTGGACTCCAAATCCTTAACCCTGATAAAAATACTGCAGAGTGAATCAAATATTGTCAAATGTGTGCCCCCAAAAAACATTTATGTCAGTTTAGACAGTAATTGTTCTGTGTTTCTTTACTCTTATGGTAAAGCAGTTTCTACACTCGGTTTTCCTTTTAAAGTAGCAAATCTTCCATGTTAAATCTTTACAAAGGCCCTAAACCACCTTGGAATGGCTCTCACTCCCCAAATCGTCACCCTGTGCTTTCTTTAAGGGGTCACCTGGCCAATAGCTGGGATTTCCCATCTCTCCCCAGCCTTGCAGACAAGTTCTAAGCCTGAACTCCATTTCAAACTAACTCCTGTTAGAATATTTCTTAGAAAACTCACCCAATACCAACCAATTCACCTGCTCTAGACTGAGGCTTTCAACTTTTCTGTCTCTTCAGCTGATGTGGAAGGGAGTTTTGTGGCTGATAGAAAATTTGACGCATTAATCCTAAATCCTATGGTAGGGTTTGAGCACCTTACATAGGGAGCTGGGTGGATAATGCATTTTCTTTTTGGTAACTGAAGCAGCAAAGAGTCGAGATAAGAGTGGATTGTCAACAACTTAAACCAGATAGTGAATTCCCCCCCCCCCCTGATTTTACAGATACTTTAAAAATCCTTGGAAATGTGATTTTTGAATTAACTACTTAGCTGAAATAGAACATTTTCTTTTTAGGCTACTCAATTCCTTTAAAACTTTATTGTAGTAAATTTTCAGACAGGACAATGTTATTTAAAATTAAAAAAATTAGAGATTTAATTTAGAAGAAGTTAAAAAATTTCCCTTCACCTACATTTTCAAATCTTCCTTAACAGAATATCCAAATGAATTAACCATTTTTTATTTTCCAGATTTCACCCATGCTCACAAATAACTTTGGATGGCACAATATCTTCAGTGAACTTCCTGTCTATCAAAAAATAAAATAATAGCTTAGTTCTCCCCACATGCTGTGACATCCCTTAATTCCTTAATTGCTTTAATATAAGTGGGTTTGGGTTGTGTTTATAGTAATTTTTAAAAGGAATTCAGCTATTGCTCAAGTCTGCTGTGACTGTTTCGCTAGTGGGAAGTGGGTGATGGAGGGAGTAGGCTTGTGGAAAACTATGTCCTTGCTCAGAGAGTGTCCAGCAGCATCAATCCCAGTGCTCTAGAAATCACCACCGCTTGCAGTTGACTTGCTGAGAGTGCAAGAAAGGAGACACCTTCACCAGTGTGAACAGGAAAAGCCTTTGGAAAAGAAAAAAAATCAGAAAATCTTTTCTTTTCTTTGGAAAAGAAAAAAAAATCAGAAAACCCTGAGAGAAAGCCTCAAATTTGCTGGCTCACCCTTCTTTGGTCATTGTTCTGCATGGGAGTGAGCTGTTTGAACATAACATGACGTATGGAGGAGTATGAACAGGGTTTAGTGAGTTGAATGTTTGTCTCTTCTCCCTAGGGACTAGCCACAGGACAAGAGAAAATGGGGTCAACTTGTGCCAAGGCAGGTTCAGGCTGGATATCAGGAAAAACTTCTTCCCAGAAAGAGTGCAGAGGCCTTGGAACAGGCTGCCCAGGGAGGGGGTGGAAGCACTGTCCCTGGAGGGCTTCAACAAATGGGTAGACACGGTGTTTCAGGAAACGGTTTAGTGCTTGGGGGTTGTTCGGTGGATGGCTGGACATGATGATGTTGAAGGTCTTTTCCAATCTTGACGATTCTATGATTCTGTGATGCAAACACCAGTGCTGTACATCTTATTCATTTATGTATTTATGTGTGAATCAGTTGGGAGTAGAAGTTCTACATTTAAAAGGAAACTGTGCTTTCAGTAAGGCTGTTCTGACATAACCTTTGCATTACCCACTGCATTTTCCACACTCCTGACTCGCAGACACGTATCTTCTTCATTACTTAAATTAAAGTGATTGCTTTACAGCAATCTTTCTATGGATGCAAAAGGAAAAAAGGCTATTTCCATTTGCTTTTGTATTTTTCATATATAAAACCAAAAACCCCACTGCTGTTATTAATTTAATATGGAGAGCCTCTTAAAATGGTCTGAGCATCATCTGCTTTATTAGTGCCTGCTTGATAAAGCTGCCACGTTCTACAGTTAGTCTGCTTCTGAGGATGCTAAGACTTTACAATATGCACTGAGATTTTGATAAAATCTCATCAAAGCCTGCTAAAAGATCTCCTTTATCTATTTTGATTGGCTTGATTACATTGATTAATGAAACACTGGAGGATTTTATGTGATGGGATTAAATAATGCAATTAGTTTTAATAATATTTTTGTCTAAAAAATAGAATTGGGGAGGAACAAAAGAGAAAAAATAGAGCGATGTTCTGCATACGGTGTTCGTGATGACTTGGAATTCATTGTTTTACTCCTTGGAACAGTGGCATTTCACAGATTTCAGCTGCAGGAATGGCTCAGGAGGAAATTTAAGGGAGAAAGTTAACATTGGGGGTGAATCTTTCTGGCATTTAACAGGCTGTCACTCATGTCAGTCTTGGAACTCCAAGGGCAGGTCATGCTTTTGATGTTTTGGCCACTTCCTTGTTTATCTCTGGTTGTTTACAGAAGAAGGTGATATCTGAATGAGAAGAAAGTATATATAATTTTAGTAGGTTAAGTGTATTCAGGAACTTGTGGTGAAACCCTGCAGTCCTGTGGGAGCATATGGTGGCTCTTTAGCCATGCCAGATTTTCCATGGACACTATGCAGTCTGTATGGAAACTCCTCCGCTGAGGGAGCTGGGTCTCTTGAGCTTGGAAAAAAGCAGACTGTGGGGTGACCCTGTTAATGTTTATAAATATGGGAAGGGCAGGTGTCAGGAGGATGGAGCCAGGCTCTGCTCAGTGGCATCCAACTACAAGACAAGGGGCAATGAGAACATAGGTGCAGGACCATAGGAGGTTCCACATCAATACGAGCAGGAATTTCTTCCCAGTGAGAGTGACAGAGCACTGGAAGGGGTTGCCCAGGGGGGTTGTGGAGTATTCTTCTGTGGAGACATTTAAAACCCACCTGGACCTGTTCCTGTGTGATCTAGGGGATCCTGATGTGGCAGTGGGGATTGGACTGGATGATCTTTTGAGTTCCCTTCCAATCTCTAATGTCCTGTGATTCTGTGAAGGCAATGGAATTGCAGCAGCTCCACCACCTAAGGGTTTTCCCCACTATAACCACTGTGTCTTGGGTCCAAGAAGAGGGATTTGTGGAAATCAGGATATTAAACTGAGTATAGTCATTGTCTTGTCTCCTGAAAGCTAGTGGCAGACAGGTTTACCATTGCCAATCAATGTAAGAGGAGCCAAAAAAGACTAGAAAAAAATATATTTCTTCTACTGATTGTCCTTCAGTTTATGCTCTGTTTAGAACTTTGCAAAATTCCACCTGTCCTGGGACACAGTGCAGGGACCTCCATCTTTCTTCTGAAGATTTTCATC
Organism: Rhinopomastus cyanomelas; assembly: GCA_013400115.1. Taxonomy (NCBI): domain Eukaryota; kingdom Metazoa; phylum Chordata; class Aves; order Bucerotiformes; family Rhinopomastidae; genus Rhinopomastus; species Rhinopomastus cyanomelas. The sequence goes on along the minus strand of VXBP01003590.1, from coordinate 106,063 downwards.
CCACAGCAGCTTTGGGTGAGGTACTGGCTGCATTTACCTTTAACTTCAGAGTCCAGTCTGCTGGGTTCTGTTCTGCCCCAGACTCTGTTCAATCCTTTTGACCCAGTCTTAAGTACCCCCATGTGTGTCCATACCTGAGATGAATATAACTGCAAGCCATCAAGATGATATGGAAGATGAACTCTTCCATATGTTATCCACCATGTTATCCATGACTGCCAGTTCATAGTACCCAGTGCAATAAATGGGGAAAGGAAGTGAAGACAAAAAAAAATAAATCCATACACTGTCCTGTTCCCAGTTCTGCATTCACTATGTTGATCTGAATTTTTTATCCTTGTCTTGAACTTAAATGCTGTTGCATGTTCTTAGGTCAACCCTAAGCATAGGTATAGGAGATCTAAATAGGACCCCTCTTCTTTTTGGTCTTATTTTGCCTTGACTATACAGTAGCCAGGTCAATGTTGATGTGCCATTTGGGGTTCAGAGATGTTGAAATGCCATTTGCAATTTGTCCTGAAGATCTTGCAGGGAAGCAGCTGAATGTCATTGCTGGAGACTGAGGTCTTACTGGCATTTCCCAGACCTAGAATATCAATTCTAATTGCCATTTATTTTTCTTCTCATCTAGATATATCTCTATATCTTGTTTACTGTCACTCTGTGCTAAGCTGTTACTTCAAAGCATTTGCCTTGAATAATCACCATCAGTAAACTGCATAACAGCTTTGTTAAATTCACTGTCTCCTCCCTTATGGTATCATTCCTGGGAAGAAAGACAAGCAGAAGTTGTACATTCAGAATCCAGATCTGATTTCAGAGACAGCAGCCAGCTGAAGGACATACACTCAGTGTTTGGAAAGGTTTGGGACTGTGCATTTAATTTGAGACCACCTTTGTTAGGAAGCAAGTCCTCAAATCAGTGCCTTTGGCAGAGCCTGATGCCTCTTGAGTAAACTTGTCTTTGCAGTATTTGGCTTGGGGTGATGGGTAGGCAAGGGATGTATGTCCGTGATAAATGCCTGGGAAAGTCATACGACCATGAGGTTGGAAGGGACTGCCAAAGGTCGTATAGTCCAAACCCCCTACAACAAGCAGGGCCATCACTCACCAGACCAGATTGCCCAGGGCTCCGTCCAGCCTGACCTTGAACGTCTCCAGGGATTGGGCCTCCATCACCTCTCTAGGCAGCCTGTTCCAGGGATCCCTCACCCTCAGTTTAAAGAACTTTTTCTTTATGTCTAGCTTAAATCGACCCTTTTCTAGCTTGAAACCATGACCCCTTGTCCTATTGTTCTCTGTCCTTGTGAGTAGTTTTCCACAGCCCTCTGATAGGTCCTTTTCAGGGATTGGAAGGTCTCTGTAAGGTCCCTCCTGAAGCCTTCTCCTCTTCAGGCTGAACAACCTCAACTCTCTCAGCCCGTCCTCACAAGAGGTCTCTAGCCATCTGATCATTTTTGTGGTCCTCTTCTGGACCATGAAAATGGCCCTTGATCTTTGTCATGCTGCCTGCCTGGGACATAGCAGAAGCACTCAGCTCAATCCCATACTCTGTTTCCCAGGCTATAGGCTGATTCTGGATGCTTTACCGGGGAAGGCATGAAATCTTCGATTTTCTTCAGGCTTTGCTTTGCTGGTGGACCTTTGTGTGGCCCTGGGTAAATTCCCATCCTGCCCTTTGTTTGATTTAATCTGTTACACACTAAAATCTGCACAGCACGGCATGTTCACTGCACAGTATTTGTATCATACCCAGCTCAGCCATGTTCCAAATCTCATTAGAAATGCAATATGGCATCAGTATTTTATCTCTAGTCAGCACCCCTCTATGCAGGTCAGTTTACTCCTACTGCTAGTAGCCCAAACACACAAATGAGCCAAAGCTCAGGCTGCTCAGGCTGAAATAGATGTATTGCGCTATAAATAGATCTAGATGCTCTGCTGGGCCTTTTTTATAATGGCTGGAAGAGAGCAAATGTAGGGAGTGCAGAGAGCAAGGAGAGAGCATCTGTGTGCACTGGACACAAGAAACCTCAAGGTCTCTGTTCACTTACTGCTATGGGTCTGAGGGAAACAAGAAACAGGACTCAGGTAGAGAATAAAGGCTTTGAAGATGTTCCCAGTCCATATCTAAGTCATGGTCCCTGCCTGCCCACCAGTCTTCTCCACAATACAGAACCTACAGCCTGCTTATGCCTGGGCCAAATGCTCCTACCACTGTGAGAGCCTCTTTGGGTTTGCTGTCATGGAAAAGTGTGAATTCAGACACGAGGAAGAAGATCCCAAACCCACAATGTCTAAATAAGAGGGTAAAAATTACATACATCTTTTCTTTTCCTTCTTTCATGAGAAAAGTTCTCTTAGCATCTGGAATTTTGCTTCTGTACTGCAAAAATTGGTTCTTGCAGACTGCTAGAATGGGCTGAGATCAGACTTGCTAAGTGTCATCCCTTTAGGGCTGTCAAGGAAGTAAATTATTCACCCCCTGAGGCTGTACCATGGAGCAAATATATTAGCTAACCAAAATAAATCATATTCTTTCTAATAAAATATTCAATTGCTTGTCTGTTCTAACAAAAACAAGAAATGGAGGTGTAATCAAGGAAGACAAGACTTTACATCAGACCACAAGATACTCTTGGCTAGAAGTCTGCTAATATGCTTGAATAATTCTGGTAATAGTAAAACTGAGCCATCCAAGAGAGTAGATCTTACACTGATTTGGAGTGACAGGACTTGGGGAGACAAGGAAGTAGCCAAATTAGTTCTGAGAAATTATAATTTGTGAAAGTTTTGCTTATGTCTCATCTTGATGCCTGATATGGGTGTGTTTTGGGTTTCTGCTCTGTTTGGTTGGAAAAGCAGACATGGTAATACATTGGGCAATAATCAAAGTAGAAAGGGGACTTAATGTGGCTGGGAATTCCTCTGGTAATTCCTGTCTGGGAGAGCAATTTCCCTCCTTGTATGTATCAGTGCTCTGCATTTTCCTCACCACCCAGCATTTCTTTTAACCAGACAGACGAACACAGGCTTTCATATTGAGAATTGGCACGCAGAGATGCAAACTCCCTCTGTCTCTCTCCCCCAGACCCCAGTCCCCATGTCTTCCCCCCTGCCAAACCCTGCATTCTTCCAACCTGTTGCTCAAACAGACAGCAAACCCTCCACCAAAGTTTGCATGAATAACATTGCAACCTTTGGAACAGATCCAGAGCCAGTTTGAAGACAATAGGAACACTGAGTACTAAATAACGTTCTGACAGAAGACATGACACCATGCTGGCAGAAGACATGTGTGCATGACTTTTATAGTAACCAGGGCACTTGATGCTTGGTAGTCAGAAGGTAGCAAACTATTGGGAAAAAGGCAGTCTTTTAGTATCCCCTGGCTTTAGATGGAAATGATCCTGAGTATTACAGGTGAGAAAGAGTTGATATCTTCTGCAGATGGTCCTCTGTATAGGGAAATTGGAGCTTATTCTCCTGGGTGTTTGATACTGAGGAATCACATGGAGATTCCTGGTGAACATATTAGACTGGAATTTCTGCTAACTATTAGTAGTTATTGGAATAACTACTAACTGGAAGTTGACACTGATGGTATATAAACACAGTTGATAGATTTGAAAGTCACCACACCATGGAAATAAAATGGAATCATCTCCATCTCTTAAAATTATTTGAAATATCTCTTTCCCCTTAATTGTTAGTTTTAAATCTGCAGTCAGTGTGTTTTTGCAAACGCCCCTTCAGAGCCACAGAAGAATATTTAAGCTATTAAATGTGATAGCTCAACCAAAATGTTAAGCTACATTAATTGCCCATGAGGGAAAAACTCCAAACTTACTCATAGTATTTTATGTTCTCTGTCTCAACTCAGAACCCCTCAAGAGGACAGCAAAATTTTAGAGCAGGCCCTTCCCAAATCTGATGTCTTTTTGGTACCTTCATCCTGCATTCAGACTAGGATGACTTTTCTTCCTCTTCAGCGGGGTTGCTCAGGCAGGGTAGTTGGACTATGTGATCTTTTAAGGTCCCTTCCAACCTCAAACATTCTGTGATTCTGAGATCCAGACGAAGAAATTAACTTGGAGGCAGTGGTAGGTCAGAGCTTAGAATCATGGAATCATTATGGTTGGAAAGGACATCCAGGATCATTAAGTCCAAGTCTGAGTTCATGGATTTGAATTTTGGTCTGGTCTGTGATAATTTAATGTTTCTCCTTTGTAGGTAGAAGTTATGTGAGGGGAATAAAAACAAAAGGAAAAAGTCTGAAAGTGGTGAACTCTGTCCTTCTTGTATAGGAGAAGTCCTTGCACTATGGCCATATTGAAGTTGCGTGATGCAGAAGTACTTGGCTTTGGAGAGAGCACTTGTTATCTTGTTAGACCAAGACTAAACAAGGTAAATGGGCTTGGTTTTACACATATTCAACTCCAAAACCTCCTTTAGAACGGTTGCTCTCTGGTGTCAATGAGCTCATGATGCCGACTTGATAGGGATGGAGTCGGCCACAGGAAAGGATCATGGCACCCCTGGGTAGCTGTGGAGATGAGGAGGCTGAGTGGTAAGAAGCCATCTCCATTTTGTGGAACAGCTTTATCTTTTAGTGCTTGTAGAGGATCAAGCACTCGCTTCAACGGGAGATTACTTCTGTTTGAAGCCTTAACCAGCCGCTGTAATGCTTAGATATAAACGAGGCACGGAAGGCAAAGCATGGAGGAATTAAATCATATATTATAAATGCATGCAACTGAATGAGCCTAGCACAAGCCCCATGTTTGCTATGAATATCTGTTCCATTTCATGAGAGCTCTTCCCTTTACTTATCACTGCTTTCTACTGCTATCAGTGGGGTTTGTACACACTGTCTGGAAGAAGACTGGGTTCTGCCTCCTTTTCTTAGGCAAAACCCCCAGTGAGGAACAAAAGGCTCTGATGACAGTCAAGAAACGTCTCTATTCACAAGCACCCTTTACAGGTGATTTCTCTTGTATTAGAGATGCAAATGACGGTGTTGTTTCAAAGGAAGTAAATCTAAGATTAAACTCCCATCGAAAGAGTAAACGCTCCCTTTACCTTTCATGTGTAGTAGCTTGGAAGAGCCTACACAACAATAAATTGCATTACAGAAGCTCCCACTGACACAACCATATGTTAGCAGTCTCTGTTTTGATGGGTTACAGCTCGGCTGTATGAATTTGCTGGGGGCTCAGATTTGGCAGCCTCTGCTCAGTAGTTAGACCTTAGAACAGAGCTACAAAGGCTCAGATTCCCTGTGAGTCATCCTGAAAAGTGCAGAGCAGAGAAAAAATGGAAGATTGGTCAAGTTGGATGCTTTCTGGACTAAAAGTCGTGGCCAACATGATGAAATGAAGATGTGCTTGATGCCAGCACCAGGTCTGAGTGCATCTTCCCTATAGGGAAATGTTAAAAAATAAGCTGTGAAGCACAACGAGGGAAAGAGCTGCCTTCTGGCACTGCGGCCTCAGCAGGTTGCAGCTCCTGAGTCTGTAGGAAGACAATGACCTGTGATATTTAGGAACACGATCAGCTTGCAATGAGATCTTGGAGAAAAAGGGGGGCATAAGAGTGAAAGGCTCAAAGCTGAGGAGCTGATAGTGGGGGTGTTGTTTTGTTTTTTTTTTTTTTGTAAGCCCTGAATCATGCTGCCTTCACATTCCCACTTCTTGGCTGTGAGGAAAATGGAAAGACTTTCTATCAAGGAAGATACTCCTTATCATCCCTCTGCTGCCCAATGTGCTGGGTGACCATGGGACAAGGAGGGATGGGGCAGAATATTGTTAAATGTTATAAAGCTGCTTAAAAAGAGAGAGAAGAGAGGAGCATCAACATCTGTCTTTACTGCATTTATCATAGAATCACAGAGTCACAGAGTCACAGAATGTCGGAAGGGACAGTGAGGATCATGTGATCCAAACTTTCTTGGGAAAACTAATGACCAGACCACATGGCCAGCACCCTGCTCATCTAATTCTTAAAGATGTTCAGTGCTGGAGACTTCACCACTTCTCTGGGGAGATTATTCCAATGGTTGACTGCCCTTGTTGTGTCCAATCAGAATCTCCCCAGGAGTGACTTGCACCCATTACCCCTCATCTTTTCTATGTGACTCATTAAAAAATTCCTTATATTCATTATTGGTTTCAGTGACTATTCAGATGACCAGACTCTTACTGATCTGAGATAAGTTCATGCGTGAATGTCTGACAGGAAGGCTTCTTTCTTTGCAACCTTCTGAAGACCTTTGTTACTGGCATGGAAATGTTCTTTACGGGCACTAAGACAGACCAGCAATAACTTCTAAGTTATTATTCTGTATGTGAATTACATATGCAAATGTGAGCTGCTGGGGTTGTTTGTGCACAGATATAGCTGTGATGGTCAGCTCTTTACACCATCTCCTAGAAGGATGAGCAACTTACCAACAATGTGATGTCAGTTCATAGGCTGGACTTGATTATCTCAGAGTATTTTCCAGCCTCAATAATTTTGTGATTCTGTAATATCCTTTAAAAGAGATTCCTTTACCTTGAGGTGCAAAGCTCTGATTTGGGATGCAGTGGGCTACAGTGTGGTCCTCATGAAGGCAAGATGGGAGTCCATTCTTCTAGTTCTTGTGGCTGCTGGTGTTGTATGGATTTGCTACAAACTCCAGTTCACAGTATCACGNCTAAACTGAGGGGCCCAGAACTGGACACAGTACTCAAGGTGCGGCCTAACCAGTGCAGAGTACAGGGACAGAATGACCTCCCTGCTCCTGCTGGCCACACCATTCCTGATGCAGGCCAGGATGCCGTTGGCCCTCTTGGCCACCTGGGCACACTGCTGGCTCATGTTCAGGCGGGTATCAATCAGCACCCCCAGGTCCCTTTCTGTTTGGCTGCTCTCCAGCCACTCTGACCCCAGCCTGTAGCTCTGCATGAGATTGTTGTGGCCAAAGTGCAGCACCCGGCACTTGGACTTATTGAACGCCATCCTGTTGGACTCTGCCCAACTGTCCAGGCGGTCAAGGTCCCGCTGCAGAGCCCTTCTGCTCTCCAACTCAGACACATCTGCCCCCAGCTTTGTATCATCTGCAAACTTGCTGATGACTGACTCAATACCCTCATCCAGATCATCTATGAAGATATTAAAGTTCATCGCTGCTGCTCTAATAGTGGACAAAACTCAATGACCATGTGCTAAGGAATATAAATCATACTGTTTCCTAGTAAGTAGGTAAATGTTGTGATGTGTCATCTGAAGAGGCTCAGCCAATCTGACAGGTTGCTTCTGTAGTTCATGTGAGTGATTTTAAAGGTGGGTGAACCCCAGCAGGTTCCAAATGCAGCCTGGAATCAGAGGAGAGGGATCACAATTAAGGCTGTTAGCTGAGTCTTGTCCTGCTAGATGAACTGAGACCAGACTTCTGTGTGAACCAGCTCTCATATGAGAACATGGTCTCATTCCTGTTTTGGGCCCTCAAAATATGACTGACTGGTGCCATTTGGATCTTTCTGTCAGGAAGAAGATAAAAAGAAACAATGAATCTTCAGGCATGTAACCAAGGCAGGCAATCTATGCATGTAGGAGCCCAGTAGTCTGCTTCAAATCAGGAAATGGAGGAAGAGGTGTCTGTGAAATGCATTTCAGGCCCTGGATGAGATAAATTACATTGTGGGCATGTTTGTTCCTGTTCTGCTAAGTTCTTGGAGGATGCAGAGAGACACACTTGGACAAGCAAAATTGGCTCAGATTGGTCAAAGCATGAGAAAAGTGTCTGAATCCAGCCAGGAAGGCTGTGCATAGACACCAGCTGAACCTTTTGTCATTGCGTTTACCACAAACCCAGTCTTTCTGGGCTGAGCAGTCTCCCAAGCTACTTTACAGGGAGGATCTAATGTGTTGTACAAAAAGCAAAGAAATTAAAAAGCAAGTGTTCCACTTGACCAAAACGTCAGAGACTCTGTGATTAAAACGCTTTGTTATTTTAAGATCAGGGAATGTCACATCGCTGTTATATATAAATGACAAAGTTTCTGCACGAGCACTGCTGACTCTGTCCTTGGGGCTGCCAGATAATTCCACCTTCCCAAAGCAGTTCCCTTGTCCTACAAATGCTGCTGCAGGGTGGTCAGGCAAGGAGACCCTTGCAGCTGGAGAGATGAAATATGCTTCTCCTTTCTGGTTCTACTTATGCAATGTTGTGCTTCTTGCCCCACTGTTCTTGCCCCACAAGAGTGCACTTGTGCTGTTCTTCTCTTCTGATTCTCTTCAAATGAAAAAGGCAAGCCTAAAACTGGTGTAAAATATGTTTAATGCAAAGCTTCTGTTTTAGAAATGCCCTGCTACTTTGTAAGTGGGTGATGAGTAGATGGAGCAATACAGAAAGCCCAGCAAAACTGACTTCGCCTTTAATTTGTCTGGACTTGTAGAGAGGTGAGTGCTGGTCTCTTCTCATGGGTAATTAGTGATAGAACAAGCGGAAACTGCCTCCAGCTGCTCCAAGGGAGTGTTAGGCTGGACAGCAGGCAAAACCTTTTTACCAAAAGAGTAGTCTGGGCTTGGAACAGGCTGCTCAGGGTTGGAACTGAGTCCCCATCCCTGGAGGTGTTTAAAGATCATTTATATGTCGTGCTTAGACATCTGGGCTTGTGGTGAACTTAGTAGAATAGGGTTATTAGTTGGACTCTATGATCTCAAGGGCCTTTTTCCAACATGAGTGATTCTATGACTAGGTATCTGCTGAATGATTCTATGACTGGATATCTGCTGAGTAGAGATCAAAATGACTCTGACTCATGAGACGCTGAGATATGACTGTGAGCCATACATAAATGGCCACAGAAAGCTGGGATGTTGTCTCTAGGTTTTGCTTCTCTCTTTCAAAATGAGAGAGCTAATAGCATGGGGTGTCAGTGGAATAATTAAATATCCAATTTGTTAGTTTACAAATAATGTTGTTACCAGTGGATTTTGCTGCTTTGGATTTGAGGTAGTTAGATTTGGCTTTGAAAGATGGAGTCCAGCCTGGAATGAGAATGAGAGGAGGTCAGGAAAGTCATTTATAGTTACAGTAAACACCTTAAAATTCAGGTAACTCATAATCCTGGCCCCAAATCCTGCCTGTTATAGAAATGACTTGTAATAAAAATACTGACCTGGAATCAACTCTTTGAATTAGCTCTTTTTTTTCCTTCAAGTGTGCCAGACAGAGCTGGAAAGACAGGAAGGGTAAGGTCTGAGGTCCCGACAAAACAGCCTCGCTCTGCTGGTATCCCCTAACACGCCCTAGGATGTCTTCCTTTAATGACAAAATTCATCTTTTTCAATTCTACATGCATTTCTTCTCCAATGGATTCTCGAAATTGAACTTAATCTTCTGCTGTGAAGAAGATACCAGAAGGGTCAAAGGAAAGAAGGGAAAAATTATGTTTTCACACACATGTTTTTGGGGTATGAATAAACATGTACAAAGCTTTATAGCCTGTACAGAACAGAGCCATGGGGACATGCTGAATTCTCCTCTTTTCTCTCTGCATTCCCATCCCATGCCTCATTTTTTCTTCCACTTAGTAGAAAGAGAAAAAAAAAGAGCACTTTGTCCTTTGCACGCTGTTTTGAGAGTTGAGGGAGTGTCTTGACTCGCTCATGAAATAATAAATTATAGATTCATTGAGCAATAGGGCTGGAAGGTGCCTCAGAGACCTCCAGTGCTGGAAATTGCACCGTCTCACCAGTTAATCTGTTCCAGTGTGTCACCATCCATCTGTTAAGCAGAGGATCACAGCATCAGCCTTTGCCTTGGGCCTTCAGTCTTGAGCAGGCTAGGACTGCTGAATGGGAGATTGGTGAAGCTGCTTTGCTCCTTGCAAACAGATTATTTGTTCTTTGGCACTTGCGCAGTGCGGAGACTCCTGGCCTGACTCTTGTTATTCAGGACTTCTGTAAACAGTGTGCAGAAAGCTTACTAGAGAGCTCTCCTCCCCTTGCCAGTGCTTAGGAGATGAGGACGGGCTGCTTCTGTTCCCTTCATCCTTGCTGTCTGTGATGGTGAACAGAGAACACCAGGAAACACATCCCATATGCTGCATCACCTGGTGGGGCAGAAGCTGAGCTGGGTTGCTTTGAGCTGGGTTTGCCATTGTGGTCTGGGCTTCTTGTTCTCCAGTTGCACCTCCTTATTGAGTTCAAAGGGTGTACAACTCGGGTCAAGGTTACCCTTCTGCTTCTTGTACTACAAGTACTACAGAAAAATGAGTTTGAACTGATCTGACCATCATGGTGATTCCACAGAGCTCTCCAGAAAAAGACTTTTTGAGAAAAGAAAATTTATTTTTCCTTATTCCCTCTTATCCAAACACACAACCCAAATATCATGCAAGACACACATCTGAAGATGCTATTCATAGATATACATGTAATTTATACATATGAATACATATTTATTTATGTAATACACACACGGCCCGTTTAACAGACTTTTAATTTTTTTAAGAGTAGCCAAAGCATTTTTTTACTAACACAAGTCCTATTTTCACATGTGGCTCTGTATAATGAATTTTGCAGAGATTTCCACACCTACCCTAAGTGAAATTATATCTGGAGGAAAGTATACCTTGTTTTTTCATTCCAAACCATGTTGAAGCTCCTGTGTATTCTGCTTTAATCTAAATTGCTCTTTTGAATGTATTTGATATTAGAATTTGGAAACAGAGACAGTGATTTCATTTTTCTTTGGTTTTTAGTATTTTTATAGGCAGGGGCATGGATGCACATGTATTATTATGACTCTTTTTTTGCCATTTACAAAGGAAATGTACTCTCTGACAATGTCACGTCCACCAAATCAATGAAATATCCCGCGTTTTCTATTCGTTAAGCCCCTAAAGCACTCTGCTCAAATTCCCTCACTTTAATTACACACCTCAGGGATGTGAAGGCCAAAAAGGAGGCAGTCAGATAAAAAAAGCCTGGTCTCTGCCAAAAGGAAGAAAAAACCAAACCCCAACTGGTAAACATTTATTTTCAGCGGGGAAATCTGCTATTAATTCATATAGTGACTTTCCCCAGCTGAAATAATGAGGAAAGCCAAGTGAACCAAATGTTCACAGTGAGCAAACATGAACAGTAGGAAATCATCCCATCTTGTATTTACATGTTTATTCCATCAGCCTTTGAAGAACATTTGCACCGTCCTTTTTTTTTTCCTCTGTGTGTGTGTCTCGAGTCAACGTTTACTCTCTCCCCTTAGAGGGGGTTACTCAATAGCAATGAAAGGCTTTAGTGCTTGTATGGACAACCAGATTCAGCAGGTCCCATCTGGAAGGGGGGTTGTTAAAATGCTGAAATACATAGGGTGACTCCCAGCTGCAAAGTGGGACCCTAACGACACAAGAAGGAGATTGAGGGGCTGGAGTGGGTCCAGAGGAGCAATGAGGCTGGGGAAGAGAGTGAAGGGAAAGTCTGATGAGGAGAGGCTGAGAGAGCTGGGGATGTGTAGCCTGGAGAAGAGAAGACTCAGAGGTCACCTTCTCAATCTCTCCAACTACCTGAAAGGAGGTTGTAGTCAGGTGGGAGCTGGACTCTTCTCCCAGGCAGTCAGTGCCAGGATTAGAGGGCAGAGCCTCAAGCTGACAGGAGAGGGTTAGGTTGGATGTTAGGAAGCCCTTACTCATGGAAAGCAGGATCAGACACTGGAATGGACTGCCCAGGTCAGTGGTGGAGTCACCATCCCTGGATGTGTTTAAGGACAGACTGGATGTGTCACTTAGTGCTCTGGTCTGGCTGATGTGCTGATGTTAGGTCCTGGTCTGGGCTGGATGACCTCAGGGGGCTTTTCCAGACTCAATAATTCTGTCACTCTGTGAAAGTCTGAGTGTTCATATCTTGGCAATCTCTGGGGGTGCAGGACTTTTTCCTCACCAGTTTGAAGTGGTTGTGCTTTCAAATGCATCCTCTATTGCTGCTGTGAGAAGAGTCCAGCAATGCTCATTAGGCTCCTTGGGAAAAGATGAAGCCCACCGTTCACTAATACAACACAACAGACTATATTTGCCAAAGGGTGAACTGTGGGTACCAAGAACTACAGCCCAGGAGCATGTCAGTCCATCAATAATGAGCAATGAGTCTCCTCACAGTTTTACAATAGATGTGTGTGAAGGTCACAACCTACTCTGAAAGGAAAGAAAACTCATCATTACTTGGTCATTACCTTCTTAAGGCAGATAAAGTGTTTTCTTTGTTTGGGTGTGCTAATAGGATGTCTTTCTGACTTTGGTTCCTCCTGGAAACACCCAAACACACCTGGCTGCTTCCAGTATCATTTTGTAATATTGTACTCAGGCTACACAGAAATCTCTGAAGTTGGAAAGGAAACCACCTGAGTTTTCCTTTTACATCGCACTGATCCTGGGATTTCTTGGTTTCACAGTGGTCTGTGCTCTGGCTAGATCTCTGGGTGCTCTGTACCACGGGCAGAAGCACTGGAGGCTTTGCAGGTTAATGTGGAATCATAGAATCATTAAGGTTGGAAGAGACCTACAAGATCATCCAGTTAAACCATCAACCTGACCCCACCATGCCCAGTAGGAAGGACATGATTGACATCCATGAGTTTTGCATATAAAAGGAGAGCCTTCAGAAATTTTCAGGACCTGTAATTAGTCACTCGAAATATAACAAAGCAGCTTAGGCAATTTAAAAATATTTCTTTTTTTAAAAACTGGGTTTGTACATTGGAGCTGGTGCTCGGAGAAGGGGTGTGCCAGTTCTCCTGCAAAAAGCATCAACGTCAGAGAACCTTCTGTGAGTTGTAGCCTCAGTGTCAGGGATCCATAGTTAAAGCAACAATCAAAAGCCTCTTGCAAACACTAAAGCAGAGTAAGTTTACCAGTGGCTGAGAGTAAACAAATCTGTTTCTGGATTAGTGCCCGTGAGGATCTCGAGTATCAATGTCATTCTACCGAAGCAGCACATTTTAAATTGGAATTGTTGGATTTAAATGAAAAATAATCAGAAAAGGAAAATGTGCATCTGGGCAGCGATGTGGAACAGTTTCAAGTCTGAAACTTGCCCGTGCTGAGGTTTGAGATGATCGCCAGCTTTTCCTGATATTACTGGGAGTTTTTATCCGTTAACACCAGTCGGTGTCAGCCAGCATCACTCCTTGAACGTTGCTTTTTCAGAATTACCATTAGCATCTCCCCAAGCCCTCCCCAAATAAATTTTTAGCAGATACATCATTTTTGTTGAGATGAATAAATGAATAAAATGCGTGTGTACCCTCTCTCTTCTTCCCACTCTATGAGAAGAAGCAATGCCCTATTAATTTTGACAGACAACTTGGCATCAGCCACTTTAAAAGCCAACATGGGATAAAGTTATGCATTACTAGTCTTTCTACAATTTTGTCAAGAGATGAGCATTTTGCCAGATTTTTTAATAATACGCCAAGAGCTCTGTCAGTCAGTTTGTTTAGCTCTGCGTGGTTATGCCAGTATTTTCCAGCTATCCTGCTGTGTGTGCCACTGCCCTTCACTGCTTCTCTAGCTCCTCCCCTGCAATTAGACAAAGTCAACATAGCAGTCAGGCTGAGCAGCCCCGAGGTACCTGCAGCTATCAACAGCCCGGATTCACAGTGGTGATGAACAAGCTTTGCTTATTCACTGCATCGCTACCTCAATTAGGACATTTTATTGTAACTGGGCTATTTATCGCAAACACAACAGATGGAAGGGATAACGTGGAACGCGCTTTCGGTCCTCACCTCAGAAAGAAGGAGGAACCCGGGCGGGAAGTGGGGGGGGAAATTATCCAGAAAGAGAAACGAGAACGAACGCATGAGGCAGCTTGCAACCAGGAACCAGTTACCATGCCTACTGAAGCCTATTCTAAAGAATGTGTTGGCTGACACACAGAACTCAATGAAAAGATTAAAAAAATGTGCAAGCAATACTGGTTTGGCAGGGATGGTGGGGAATCTGAGACAGAGCTGTTGGTATGGAAGGATCTCACTGCATGCAATTTGCAAACATGCCAATTCAATGGCATGTGATAGACACTGGATGGAATTTAAAGGTCTTGGGGTCTTAGAGAGCTGGAATCACACAAGGAAATTTGGGGCATTAAAAATAACAGTTCTTTTCACCAACCTTGTGTCTCAGATTTGAATCTGACACTGTGGAGAGAAACTCCTGCCACTGCTTCCAGGCAATACTGCCTGGATGTACCTGAATTTGACCGTATCTTTGTATCCCAGCAAATGTGCTGCACCAGTGCCACTGAATTCCGAGAGAAATTCCTGAGGCTTCCTTTGTGCGTGTATGCATGTGTGTGTGTGAGTGTGTGTGTGCGCATGTGTGCGCTTGCGAGTTGAAAGGGAACTGGCTGCCTAACAGGACTTACACTGCAACTTCAGGCAGTTCACTTTCACAGAATCACAGAATCATGGGATTTCCAAATTTTTCTTGATGGTTGGATGGAATGGGGAGCCAGGCATGCACCAAGAGGAGTTTATTGAAGGCTGGATTTTTGAGATAGGTGGTTCAGATGGTGTTTCCCTACAAGTCCACACCTTCTCCCAAGTGAAAATTCTATGTTCTAAAAGTCTTTGATCTTTTTATAACACCACTCTCCTATTAATATTTACTTATGCATTTATAAAACTAGAGTAAAGTATTATTTTATTATTGTAAATTTATATTTTTTAATTATTGTCATTAATATTATTTTACACCAGGTGGTAAAGGGTTGAAATGTTTTGGCACTTGGCTAAGACCTTGGAAAAGATTTCTGTGGTAAGGGCGCAGACTACTCAATTTTCAGTGTCTACTTGGTGGCTTTTTTCAGTCTAGCCAAGATGTTGGCTTGGTCTAGGGCCAAGTCCCAATTTCATGGTTTGGATTTAGCAGCAATCTCTTTGAGAGTCATGCTGGTTGCAGGGGTTTGGGTCAGTCTGTCCCTGACCACAAGCCACACCATCATTTTTGGTTTGCATTAGATCTGAACTGGAGGAGTCACTTCTGCTTGTCTCTGACTTGGTTGGTCCATGTTAATCTGTGTTAAAATTGAAGAGCAGACCTCAAATTGAAGGGTAGATGTTGCATTGGGTGACATGGTTTAGTAGTGCTAACAGGGCTAGGAATAGGTTGGACTCAGTGACCTTGGAGGTGTCTTCCAGCTGAAATTGTTCTATGATTCTATGATCTTCGTCTGGTGTGGACTGACATTCCTGCTTGACACAAAGCACACAGACCATTTCACATCAGCTCTCCTACCAGTCCTTCTTGCACCACATGGTGGAGCAAATTCATGAGTCTTCTAACAGGAAGCCACTGCATCCTTACCCCCAGCCCTGCCGTGATCACCAGAGTCCACCACCATCAGGCACTGCTAGATTCAAAATCGGCAAGGCCAAAGTAAAAAGCAATGTCATGGCATTTTATGGGTGATGAAAAGATGCACAGGTGTGACAGCATGGAAAAGGTCACATGCTGAATTTTCTGAACTTTCTTCTCAAGAGTCCGTGATTGTCTGTGATCAGACAGAGTGACTTTCCCTCTTACTGTAAGGTTTCTGCTGTCTCATCTGCACAGTGACTCATTTTCTGTGGAAGGATTGTGAGTCTCCTCAGTACAGCACAGGTTCACAGTAGTCTGTGGACAGAGAGGATGTAGGAGATGCCCAGACTGAGAAAGAAAGCACAGATAGGTCCTCATGCTTCATAAGCACCAAGATCTCCAATCTAGCTGATGAGATGATGTCAGGTCATTGCCTGGACTTGATGCTCTCAGAGGTCTTTTCCAGCCTCGATAATTCTGTGATTCCATGATCATGCTGCCATCTTTTAAACTCAAATTTATGAACCTTTACCCACTTTAATGTGGCTGGAAAAAAGGGCCTGTGGTTTTCTGAGTGCAGATGGGAGATACAGTGTCTCCATGAGCCCAGAGGAAGGTCTTAAGCCTTACCTAACTGACAGATATCCTCTTCAAGTCAACAGGACAACTTTAAATGCAGCAGCATGGTTATTTGGGACCCCTTTTCACTTTTCTCTTGCTGTAGAAGAGTCTGGGCTGTGGATGCCATCAGAGGGCTGTGTTTTGAAATGGTAGGTACAGATTAATATCTGGTTCCTCATGGTTCTAGGCCTAATGGGATCAAACAGTCATAGACTTCTCCTGGATGGGAAGAAGTAAGGTTGTCTATGTGTCATTAACAATTGCAAACATGGTGTGTTGAGAGGTCTTCTGGAAGAGAATCAATAGTTCTGTGTTAGGCTGGTGTTGCTTACTCAGGGAGTGAGGCTTTATGGTGTAGGGGTAGATGGGGAGTCATGGGATTAAAAGCCAGAGGGACAACTGTGCTTGTCTCATCATCCTGCATGTTAAATTGTTTGTTTGGATTGGAGAATCTCACTTGAAAAAATATCCAGTTTTGAGCTGGAAATCACCAGCTGTGGAGATCCCACTGCAACACTTAGCCATTTACTCTGGTCATTAATTACTTCAGATTTAACACTTTATCTCAATGGCTATTCCCACCCCAGACTCTAAGCCTAGTGGTACCTCTTGACTGGCTGCCTCTTAGGGTCTTGAGCTATTCAGGAGGAAATTTAGAATCATAGAATCATCAAGGCTGGAAAAGACCTTCAAGATCATCAAGTCCAACAATGTACAACCCCCACCCACTAAACCATCTCCTGAAACACCATGTCTGCCCATTTGTTGAATGCTCCTAGGGACGATGCCTCCATCCCTCCCTGGGCAGCCTGTTCCAAGGCCTTCCCTCTCTTTCTGTGAAGAAATTTTTCTTAACATCCAATCTGAACCTCCTCTGGTACAACTTAATAGAATCATGAAATCATAGAATCATTAGGACTGGAAGCAACTTGACCCCATTTCCTGTTGTCCTGTTGCTGGTCTCTAGGGAGAAGAGGCCAACATCTACCTCACTACAACCTCCCTTCAGGTAGTTGTAGACAGCAATGAAGTCTCCTCTCAGCCTCCTCTACTCTGGACTGAACAGCCCCAGCTTCCTCAGCCTGTCCCTATCAGATCTGTTCTCCAGACCTCTAATCAGTCCAGCTCTGCTGCCTCTCCAGCACATCAACACAGACTGGATTTATTTTCCAGCTGGGTAGCCTGATGGTCCCACCTCTTCCTGTCATCTCCAATACCACTTAGCAAGGAGCTTCTGGTAATGTGTGATGTAAAAGCCATTTGTGCAGGTGTATTGGGTGGGCTGGGGAGGTTTAGTCACGTTAACAAATGGTGTTTCATAGTTTTTTCTTTCCACTGCTAGGGTTAGCAGGCATGAAGGTGGCTTGGGTGGTTTGCACCCACACCCTAGACATGTCTTTAATGCTGGTCTTTGTGCTGATGACAGCTATGAGATGTGACAAACCTTAGAACAGGGGCAGCTGGCTGGTCAGAGGTCTGGTCAAACATGTTATCCCAGTGTGCTGAGGAGTCTGTGGGATCGCTACCTCCAGCTGGAGAGCAGTGACCCGGCACAGCCCTTTACAGCGTTTGACTGTTTATTGGAGTGCTTCATCTCCTTTAGCTTATTAATTCTCCCCTCATAGCCCACTGTTAGGTAGAAATTGCTTTCTTTTTTACAGATGGGGAACTCCCACCAGGGATGTTGCAGGCTGTACGCTCACTATCTAATTTAGGCAGCTAACTTAAGCCACCGACATAGTTATTGCATAGAAGCTGAGACTTTCACGGAACTGGAGGTAGGGGAGTACTTTCCCCAGTTGCCAAGCAGCATCATACACTCTCATCTTAGGGATCGATGTGAAGGATAAATCTTTCCCAGAAGAAGGCAATTTTTAGCAGGGGTATCCCGTCTGACATGCTTCAGTCACAGGAAGGAAAGGCTGATGTGCACAACATTGTCCTCAATGAAAAAAATGAAAAAAAAAAAAAGCAGGACTGGTGATTTTTTTTCTCTCAAATCTTGATACCCAAAGAAATGCTTCACCCACTCCTGGAAATGGACTACTTCTTCCTATAATCATGCTGGCCAGTACTGAGCCAGCATATTGCGCCCCTCATGATAGGAAAGACACAGAGATGCTGGGAGGTATCCAGAGGAGAGTTACCAAGCTTGTGAGGGGTTTAGAGAACAAGTTGTATGAAGAGAGGCTGAGGGAGCTGGACATGTTTAATTTGGAGAAGAGGAGGCTGAGCGGGGGATGTCATTGTCCTCTACAACTACCTGAAGGCGGTTATAGAGAGGTGGGTGTTAGCCTCTTATTAGTGACTAATGACATAACCAGGGGAAATGATCTGAAGTTGAGGTGGGAGAGGTTTGGACTGACATTAGGAGGAAATTCTTTTCAGAATGAGTGGTGAGGCACTTGAACAACAGGGGTGGTTGAGTCACCACCCCTGGAGATATTCAAGAAATGTTATAGACATGGTGCTTCATGACTTGCTAGTGGCAGGCATGGAAAGGGTTAGTTAGTGTTTGTCAATCAATCAGGTATATATGTTTTGTGTTATTGTGGGTATGGTCAGACTCAGCTATCAGGAGGTCCTTTCCAGTTGTGATTATTCTGTGATTCTGTGAGCTATTTATACATTCAAGGCTCCAGACTCTAAACGTCTCTGTTCTTTCATGAGGAAATAGTTCCCAAACTCTAACATATAAAAATGTGAATGATAAACTAGGGGGGGTCAGACTAGATGGCCTTTGGAGGCCTCTTCCAACCCAACACATTCTCTGATTCTATAAATAAAATATCAGATAGCTCTTGCGGTCAGTGGCAGTCAGTACAGATTTGCCAAGAGCAGGCCATTTCAAAACATAAGTGGAATTACCTTTGAAGGAAAATACAGTAATTTGGGTATGATAAGGCCAGGTAAATTCACCAGAAACGACTAGTTATCCTAAACACTGTTAAAAAGGAAGGCTGTCAATGTGCACAGAGCTATTGCGAGGTGGGGTGAATCTGTTCTTCACATCCAAGGTGTTAGGACAAGAAGAAAAGGGCATTGGGTGCAAGCCCTGAGGTTCATCTTCGACATGAAGAAGTACTTCCTGTGAGCAGGACCAGTGCAGAGCTGGGCCAGACTGCCTGGAGGGTTCATGAAGGGTTTTAGGCACACGTTAGACAAACAGCAGCATGACCTCTCCCCCGGGGAGAAGAATGGACTATGTGGCTTCTTGATGTCATTTCCAGCCTTGTTTTTCTGCTGTCTCATTGTGTATTATAAAATTATCTGTTTTTTCAGAGGCATCTGCATAGAAACCTACTTTTTCATTGCTTACAGTATGTTCATCAGTGTTACTAAGGGACACTAAACCTATCTCTTCAAATTCAGCCTTAAATGCTTCAAAATTCCATGCTGTGTGGTGTATGGAATTGCCTGTCAGTACCAGGGTGCAGGGGACAGAGGGTGTTGTATGGCAGCAGCTTGTGCCTGGGCACAACAGTTGGAGCTTGCAGGGATTTATTTCCTTTCTAGTCCACTTCTTGGCTAGCCATAAAACTTCAGGCCTGGCCAGGTGAAGTCTGGCTCAATTTTAATCAAGAAGTTGTGGCACCAAAAGAAAGATTTTTCAGGTGTACTCAATTAAAAGCTTTGAAGAAAAGGTGTGATGTGGTATAAATCCACTTCTGCAGCAGCTTTTCCCAGCAAAACTTAATACCAAAGGCAAACTGGGAGCAATTCCCTTTCCCTTGCACACAAGCCCTGATCCTACACCTTGGGATGCTGACGTGAAGGACCAGCCTAAGGTGAGGTGAGGTGAACCTGGTTGGCTCAGTGGGTAGAGCATGGAACTCTGAATTCCTGGGGTTGTGGGTTCAAGCCCTATGTAGGACATCTTGAGACAGTACTGTAGGCTTACCCTGCTCCAGCAGTGGGGGTTGGACTTAGATGATCTTTTGAGGTCCCTTCAAACCTCTAACATTCTGTGAGTCCAACCATCAACCCTAATCTACAATTCACCCCTAAAACATATCCCCCAACACCTGTGAGAGCTGTGCAGATACAGAGCAGAGAACATGCTGCCATCTACGACTAGAAGCACCCCACCATGGGGTAGATGTCTCTGGGATGTTTTTATCAGCATAACAGACAATCCTTCAGATTGTTTGGTACCAGGGAAGTGTACGAAGCTTCTCTTGGCCTCCAGCTTTGAGAGGCAGCACAGCAATGTGGTCTTTTTTGCTTAGAGATCTCCTGGGCCAAATGCAGCAACAGCAGGGGCGAGAGGCAGCCAGCAGGAGGATGGCTGGGTTGCTGTGCTAATCAACTGCATGAAGTGCGGTCACTGTGGAAGGGAAGTCAGTCTGTGGAGCTCTGAGGAGTGGTTGGAAAAGATACAGCTTTTGGTGGCCGTCTTCTCCTTGCACCAAACTATTCACTCTGCTCCACACAGGAACATGCCTGAGCTAGCACAAGTGTCTACAGAGTTAGGAGGCTGATCTGGGAATAAATCTTGAAGGATTTTGAACCCAGATCCTAGAAAAAACCCTAAAGTGGGGTGACACTCAATGTGACAGTCAATGTGAAGAGAAAGAGCATGGGACTTCTTAAATTAGTATCACCAAACCACAGATATGACCCTGTGCTCAGGGTTTGTGGGTAAGAGAAAGGGACCCAAGAGTCCTGGTGGACAGCAGGATGACCATGGGCCAGCAATGGGCCCTTGTAGTCAAGAAGGCCAATGGCATCCTGGAGTGGATCAGAAAGGGGATGGTTAGTAGATCGAGAGAGGTTCTCCTCCCCCTATACTCTGTCCTGGTGAGACCACTCTGGGCCCCTCAATTTCAGAAGGACACAGAACTACTGGAAAGAACCACAAAGATGATGGAGTGGAGCATGTCCCTGATGAGAAAAGGCTGAGGAAGCTGGGTCTCTTGAGCTTGGAAAAAAGCAGACTGAGGGGTGACCTCATTAATGTTGATAAATGTGTGAAGGGTGGGTGTCAGGAAGATAGAGCCAGGCTCTGCTCAGTGTCATCTAATGATAGGATAAGGGGCAAAGAGTGTAAGCTGGAACATAGGAGGTGCCACATAAATATGAGAAGGAACTTCTTCTCAGTGAGAGCACTGGAACAGGCTGCCCAGAGCGGTTGTGGAGTCTCCTTCTCTGGAGATGTTTAAAACCTGCCTGGACATGTTCCTGTGTGACTTGATCTAGCAGATCCTGCTGTGGTGGGGGTATTGGACTGGATGATCTTTTGAGGTCTCTTCCAATCCCTAATGTTCTGTGATTCTGTGACTGGCTGAATGATGAGCATGGAACCTGCCTGCACAGTGGTATCTGCCACCAGATGCTATTGTTGTTGTATCATGGCAGAAGATATCCCTGTGAATGAAAATCTCCTTCACTCTGACCACCTGGAGAATGTGCAGCCATAGATAATGCAGGGAATGTCTTCAAAATACTTTCCTGGTTGAAGCGAATGTGAATGATGGAACCGAATTCAGTAAGAGCAGGATTGGACACAAAGCAACTGGCATTGAATGTGATGGAGAAAAGACTCCAACATATATGATTTGGGGAAGGAGTGTTGCCAAGAGGGCATCTTGAGTTATTTCAGATTTGTTTTTAAGACTACAGCTGGGTAGAAATGCTTCTTTGTCAGGAAACGGTACTTAAATTAACCTGCGATCATACCAGCAGATGTAAAATGGAAACGAATGTATTATACATCACTGTCTTGGACATTAGTTCTGAAACCACCAGTGATCACACTCCACTTCAAAGAGACCCTCTACCAGGGGCTTGGCTGCGAAGATAAAGCCCTGGCTATTTACCTTCTGACCTTGGTTCAAGACTAAATTGAGAATCTAAATGAAAGTAGTTTGGTGGTCTCAGCTCAATCCCTGGTAGACAGTTGTCCGTATCACAAAAGCACCATCCCTAGTTTAACACAATTTGGCACGGCCGGTCTTCTCTGTTCAGGAGAGACCCTGGGCTAAATGAACACAGAGACTAAATTACATCTCATATGCCATCGTAGAGATGGCAGTCTTCGAAATGGGGCCTTAGAATAGCAGCCTGTGTGGACGCTCTCCAAACTGGCTTCTGGATAAAGAAATCTGTTTTCAGAGCTGCCACTTTCAAGCCTATTGCTTAAGCCAAAAATGAAAATAAAAGCAAATCACAACACAGGCTTTTTAGGAACTCACACTTAGAACAAGGATGATGATCTTGGAGAGATTAAAATGCACATTCTAAGCATTTACTGAAATAGCTGAAATCCTACAGATTATTTTCTTCTTATTAAAATGAGCCCTGACCATAAACTGCAGTAAATAACTGTGTTTTAGAATTATTATTATGACTTACTAGAAAATCAAGAAGAAACCCTGCCTAACACATGTTCAAGGAGGTGTTTGCTAAACATCCCTATGCATCATTTACTCGTATCTATCGAATCGATCAGATAGATGTAGTGCCTGATACTATAAGCAGCTACAGACATATTTAAATAGGAGTTAGGGACATATTTGCTTTCAAACATACCTGTAAATACTGGCAGGGCTTGATTATCCAGTGTAGGGTAACGTATGACGGATACGGTGATACAGACAGCACGGCTCAAACATAAAAGCTGTAGGATGTCTGCTCCGTGCTATGGAAGAAGCTCCAAGTGGAAGCCTCACAAATCAATAACAAGGTCACTACAAGAAGCGAGAATGAAGCCTGAACACAATGGGGGAAAACAATGTCATGTACTCAGTTTTACCCTAATTGTGCCATGTCTTTTGAGCAAGCCGAGAGGACAGATGGTGTAGCGGTTTCCATGCTCGCCTCCGACTCCTGCTCACTTCCTGGCTCTTCCTTACTCTTTATATCTGACTTTGGTTACACTGTTCAGGCTGGATCTTAATGTTTCTCAGTGCTTTGGGGCAGTAAAAATTACTCATAGTCAGTGCTGCTGTTAGCAGAGTCCGGATGAGTGCTAGGAACAGCCTGACAACGCTATTATGAATGTTCTTTATGCCTGTCAGCAGCTAGAATCTTTATAAATGCTTCATTGACTTGTTATGGGGCTGCAGGAAAACTGAAGGTGTCACCACACCCATGAGATGCCTGGGGAAACTGAGGCATGAGGCCTGATTAGCCATTTTGAGGAAGGCACACATGGAGGCTGTGCCTCAGGCTTCTCTGCTGGCAATTAGTAAATCCTTCTTTTCTTCTTCCCAGAAATGCCATGGAAATAGGAGGAAAGAAATCTTCCAGTGCACAAGGACTGAGGCAGCTGGCATACTGAATATGATGAGGTTGGGATCATGATGGAGTAGGGGATGCTGCAAATTAAAAGATGAGACAATTTCATCAGTCAGTGATAGAAAAATGTGTTTTCTTGATTCTGTCCCTCCACACAACATGAAAGTCCTCTGCTTGGGTGCTCTAACATCTTTGCACTATAGCTATTCAAAAGCTTTTTGCCTCTCAGAAGCAGAAATTCTTGCAGGAACTGGAGTCTCAGTTTGCCACAGAAGCATTTCTCATGACACTGGAAGCAAGGGCTTGCTCCAAATCCTGCTGAAGGCGACAGGAGGCCTCCCGTGCTAGGGCTTTGGAGCAGATCCTGCCTGGTACAGAAGCATCATGTGTTACAGACCTAATTTAAAACCTGGTGGCTGAAATATGTCCCTGGGGCACTGTGTGTGTGATGGCACAGGCATTCCATGATGCATGCCCCAGAAGCATCACGTTCAATTTCCTTTCGCAAAACGTAATTTCTATACAAGGGGTTAACGTGTAGAAGGGTAGTAACGTGTGTTTTCAGAGAAGGGGGTGTTATGCTTTATTTTACTAGAAAACAGTTCCAGTGCACACTGCACAGGTCCCCATATGCCATTCTAGACTGGTCTGTCATAAACCCCCCCTCTTCATGCTCACAGAAAAGAGTGACCCTACAGAAACATATGCTCCCCAGACAGTCCCAGGCTTTATGGCATAATAAATGTGTTTGGGGAGATGCTGTGTCCCTCAGTTGGCCAGGGGGGATGCTCAGCGCCGGGCAGGATCGGCCCTTTTTGTACACATGGCGCTTTCACTGACATCAGTGAGGGTTCGGAGCTTGAATCCAAAGACATACATGGGGCTGGCAGGAGGCCGGGGCAGGGGTCTAATCTCCCCTGACTGTGCATGTGAAACCGCTATTAATCTTAATGGGAGTGCCACACACTCATCAAGGGAAGAATAGATGAAAGGGAGAATCACAATAGATCATTAGATTAAGCAAATAAATATAAATGAATATTCGTTTGGCCTTTAAAAATATTTTCCTTGGCGGTAATGCAAATATTGGGAACGTTCTTTTGAATATAAAGCCCCCTCAGATTGGTCTCCTTCCTTCCTTCAGTGATGAGGTGAGGAGTAAGAGAGAAATAGCATTCATCTGCGTACATCTCTTGGGCTATTTGTGTTTGGCCCAGCTTGAGCTAAGTGCTTCTAGCACACCATGGAAATAGATTTGTTTTCTTTCTTCCTGGATTTTGTATTTTAAAAATACATTATATTCCCTTTTATTCCCTGGATGGAAAATGCGTGATGGGATCCTTTCCTGGTTTGTGTTATGGAAATGGCCTGAGCCCTGCTGCAGGAGCGGTGCTGGAGGAGGATGAGGCATGGGGATGACGCATGGATGTGCAGCAGCCAAACACTGTCCTCTGAGAGGTTTTCTTCCCTGCTCCTCACCACAAAACCAGCTGTAACAGCTCCGCTGAGTGACCTCCTTCCTGGGGCAAAGTGGGAATTTCCTCCCAGTTATCACTGGTTCTCTGGAATACAGAATCAGAAGGGGGAACCTTTACCTTTGCTTTGGCCTCTCTGAAATGATGTTGAGTTCCTAAATCAATACAGGAGGGTTTGCAGCACCAAACCCTGGCCTGATCCTGTGCTGGGCTCACTGGGATGGAGGCAGAAAGGAGCTGACTGCAAGCCTGGAGGGAATTGGGAATATTGTCCTGCAGGGACATTGAATCTATTTACTTCTAAATCCACCAAAGAAGAGCAGGTTCTCATTTAAAAAACTGATACCCAGAAAGCAGGTTTTATTAAATATCCATGCCCGTAAAACTCAGTGAAAGGGCAGAGGTAGAACTCCTTCCCTAACCTTTCAGAAATTAAGAAGTTAGCCACCATGGGCTGTATCATGCTACCTATTTTTTTTTTTTGTAAGCAGAAATCAATGAAGAACCCTGCCTAAAATCAATGGGATAATTTGCCACATTAGTATTGCTTTCGAGCTAACTCACAGCAGTCGAATAGCACTTGTTTGTGGTAAAGACAACAACATTTCTGCCCCAGCGATGCTTGTAAGTCTTCTTCTTCCACTTCATGTGATGGCACGGGACACATATGGTCTTTACTGGCTCAGGAGAAACCGATGTCAAAAATTTTAATGAATGAGAAAGCTTTCATGAGAGAGATTAGGATCCCGTACGACCAAGTGCAGCGACTCTCTGTTGTGAATAATTTTCACCCCATCTATCATCTCTTCCAAATTATTTACTACATGCAAAGCCAGCCAGAATTCAGAAGAAATTGGGCTGATCATGACGTAACGAGAGATGTGTGGGAACATAAGGGCATTCCTTTATCCTTGCCTGCCACCCGAGCTTGGCGGCTTTGACAGCTGCCCAAGTCTTCCACCAAATTCCTACCTCCTTTTCCCTNTCCCCCTTTTCCCTTTTTTTTTTTTTTTTTTTTTTGTGGTTTGGTTTGGGTTTTTTCCCTTCTTCTGAAAAGTAATTAATATAATCTCATCAGCTGCCCTTACGCAACTGCTCACCTCAGCTTCTCTCTTAGAGCAACAGTGGTCGGTCGCGCTGGGAAGTCGGCAGAGCCGCCCCGAAACATCAGTGCTTTGCTTACCCCGTCCTGCGTACAGCTTTAGAGGATGTTTTTAAAGGCAGATCAAGTTGTAAATGGCAGGGATTTCTTCCAACGGCCCTTGTCGAGCTGGCAGACCCTGGATTTACGCCCGTCCTCACCGTCCTGCGTGGGGCTGGATCTTGGCGGCTGCCCTGAATAGGGCTTTTGCAGGAGATGGGATTACTCACACGAGTAACAGCTTGCGGGGATTTGGCCTCCCCTTCCTGTTCGAAACGCATGATTTTTGAAGCATAATTAGAGCGGGGCTGTAAGCAGTGGCTATCTGGATGCAGCCTCTGGCACTTTTCAGATTGCATGGGTAAAATAATACATCCCGGTTAATTTGAGGGGAGGGTTTATGGCTGCTTTTCAGGGTCCCAAGCAAGGGCTAAGCTCAAAGGGAAAAAAAAACCAACAGAGAGATTGTGCAAGAAGAAATTCAGGTTTCCTGCAGACTCTTTCATCCAGGGAGGATGACATGGGGAATTCCCTCACCTTTTGGTAGAGTGTTAAAGATGCAACAGGGAGCTGGTGTAATCCTTATCAAGAAATGCAATAGTACACGAGTAAAATTGCCACAGTCCACACAGAATTTGGCTTTCACTCACCACATGGGACAGCTGGGAAGAGTTTAAAAACTTTTCCTTCTCCTATCCCTTCTCTTTATTATGATTTTATTTTTTAGGGTGGAAAACAAAAGAAATAAAACAACCTGACAACTTCGCGCACCGTCTTGTGACTAAGAGAAAAAAAAAAGGCAAGAGAAAGCCTGTGAAGTATCACTGCTATGTTTTAGTCTAATGCTACTTCTATCTTTTATCCTTTTTAATTAGAAGGCAAATTCTCAGACCGCCAGGCCTAATCCCTACACAGTGGAACAAAGCCCAGCAAAGTCTTTGAACACTGCCCAGCCAGGCAGCACAAACCCTAGTAACTGTTGGCAGTAGGGCTAGGACTCTGACCCTCATCTTAGCCATTCTCTTCCAGCCCCTGATGCTCCCTGCCCTTCGAAACCTTGTCTGTTGTTCTTCTGTTTGGACTGAAAAGACAAAAGGGGAAACAATGTGGGAAACCTAGAGGATTGGCTAGGTGGGATGCGGGGGAGCTGGTGACGGATAGGAGAAAGTAAATGGAGTTTCACGGGAATGGACACAGTGGGGAGAATTGGATCACCAGATTATGTCTTTAGGTTCAAGAAATTTCTTCATCCCTCACTAAATCTTTTCATGGACAATGCCACTTTTAAACAATTGTTGCATTTCCAATTACTACAGGAGTGTTCAAACAAATGGCAAACCCTTAATGAAAAGTTTGCTCATATTTTAAAACTTTGGAGATCAAAATCCATAAAACAAATAGCTCTTACATGAGTTTCACTCAGACACTTATGCCTCCCAAATTATTTACACTTGTGATATTTCCAGTCGAGAGCATAATTTGTGCCTAGTCAAGCACAACACGCAAATACATATAGATACGTGAATTTCCAGAGCTAGCGGGGAGCCCCGCAGAATAAACACTTTGACTAAGATGGGCTCCCGTCAGGCAAGCCAATATGAAAAAAGCTCTGCCTGCTTGCTATTATTTTGGCTAACTACAAATCATTAAGAGACAAAACAACAGATGCAGCTACAAGCACTCAAATACCTTCCAAATATCTGTGTGTCTGTGCATGTCGACATAAAAGGCTGAATTACTGAAGTGAGCAGAGATGCTGCGATTTGGTGACAGAATTATTTCTACGTATGTGGATCATACTTGGCTACTCTACCTGTAAAGGTCAATTCGAAAAAACCCTACAAACCAAACACCTAGCAGAAAAAAACAATAGCACAAACTCTCCTGAAACTTGGAGTTTCAGACCATTTGGCTTTCCTGCTATAAATCTGAGGCAGGGCTTGGCCTTCCTCCGGCTGATGGAAAACAATGGGATATGTCCCCTAATTTACTCTTTGGAGGATCGGACCCTTTCCCTTCTTCCTTAATTTTTTTCTTGGAGTAGCATTTACAACGGACAGTTTCTGAGTTGGAAAAGACAAAGTCTGTTTAGGAAAAAGGGGCATAAGCTCCTCAGATATTTAGGCACTTTTAAAGACGTGTCCCCCTAAATCCTTACACTTGTAGGCACTCACTTTTGAAGGCTAAAGTGGCGGGGTGTTTTTAAAGCAATTTAGCTAAACCAGTGCAAAACTCTTTGTGGACATCATAAATCAATTTAAACCTGGCTTATGCCTATTTAGCTTAGTTTAGCTACTAAGTGTCTTAAGCTAAATTGATAAGCCATTTTTAAACCCATTTAAGAATGTCTACACAGGGCTTTGTGCCAGTGAACTTAAATCAATTGAAAACCGATTTTAGCTGATACCATTTTGAGTGTAGACAAGATTAGGCATCTTGAATGGAAACGTGCGCTGATCCTGTGTTTTCCCTGTAACACCTCTGATTCCCAACACACGGGACCGGGACCCTAAGTGGCGTGACCAATGTTGTGCTATGACTGTTGTCGTGTCCTTGGATTCTTTTGGCCATGTCATGATCGTGGCATTGAGCTGCTTTAATAGACATTGGCCCGGTGCAACAAAGGTTTCGGCCAAGCCAGGCTCTCTCATGCTTGGCAAAATGGTCATTGTGACCTTTATTTGTAGGGTTTTTATTTTAAGAAAGGATGGAGATTACATGGAGGGTCAATACTGTGTTGAAAGGTTACCCTAAGGGTTTTATGTCAAAGGGGTTTATTGCTTATATAGGCCAGGAGCTGCAGGGTTGGGCTCTGTGGTGGTCCCAATGGGCAGAAGTGCCAACACAAGTACTTAGTGAGAGACAGAGGCAGATATTTCCTTTGGAGTGACAAAAGTTAGGCCCTTGCCTTGCAAACACCACCTTGATGTGGACAAGCAGGGTGGGAGACACGTCTGGGTGCAGAATAGCACAGAGATGGAAATAAGAGAGTGTTGGGGTCACACTGGCTTGACTGTTGCAGTTCTCCACTGGTAGGGACACACTAAATGGACGTGGAGGTGGAGAGGGGTCTTTTTGTTCTCCTGGGAGAAGTGCTTGAGGGTGCTATCCCTAAGATGATATCATAAATGTGGGTGGTGGACACAATGGCTTGGTCTTGTTCATATCTTGCATATAAGAGGGTTCCAGACAACAGCAGGCACTCGTGGAAAAAGTGTGTTGGAAGACTGATGCCATCTTCTCCATCAGTATCTCCTGTATGTATCAGGCACAGTGCACCAGATGCAGAGCTAGCTCTGAGTTCAGGCAGCTATGACAGGATGTGTAGTTTCTAAGCTTGTGTGTGACCAGGAGCACAGCACCGTGACTCCAACATTTAAATTTCAGCATGACCCTAAATGCCTTTCTGAACATAATTCAGCTGAGATTCTACTCTTTAAAACAAATGCTGAATGCTCAGGCAAGGAAAACCTTGATATAAACCATGGTCGCTATCATTTATGTGCTTGAAACCCTCTGGTTCAGCTCCTCTGGAGATGGGAACATCATATGGCTGCCCAGGGAAGCAGGGAGTAAGGTGGTTTGGGTAGTTTTCTGTGGCCATGAGTGTGACTTGATGCTCTTGAGGGTCTTTTCCAACCCGGATGATTCTATGTTGGAGACAATCAGCACAGCACGAGCCACAGCGTTGCTGCCATGCAACACAGAGTCCATGTTGCTGTCAGGTAGTGAGAGGGATTTTTGCATTAATGGTGTTTTTGTACCTGTTTCTACCTGGACTTTCGTTTTTTTGTTCATTTTTAGTGAGCCAACAAATTTAAGAAAAAATCCTGCAAATTCTGACCAAATTCCAATCAGATTTAAGCTCCTGAAAAGAACTACTGTTTGTCCTACACTGGCGTGTTTTGTTCACTGCAGGTGGTGCTTTCTGGTCGTAAACAGGGTCTGTCACATTGTCATCACGTGTTTGGTTTCTGCATAGGTAGAAATGAGCCAAATGAAGGAGGCGCAGAAGAACAGAGAAGTCCCTAGTTTCTATCATTTAAAAAATCCTAAATGGTGGATAAAATTGATGCCGTAACCCATAACCTATAACTTCTTGCTTTCCATCACTGCATCAAAGGCAATTATATTCCATCCTTCCTAATTTCCTCAGCACAGAGCCCCTCCTGTGCCACCATCCACACAAAAGTGGTGGAGAGGAGCCGTGAGCCCCCTTGTAATCGAACTGCACGCAGATTTCCAAGTGTTTTTCCATGCCATTAATCTTAATATTGAGTGGTCTAATCTGTTTATAGTGTGCAGCACACGCTACCCCCTGATAAAATCTTTTATACATGTCTGGGCAAACAGCATGAATAAATAATGGCCCATTTCCATATTGCAAAACAAATAGCTACTGTACATTTATTAGTATTTCCAGCCTTCTCACTGCATCCCTCATCAGGTGGAGCTTCCTTGCCCCAGAGTGAAAGGGATCAAAGATAACATTCTTCTCTGTCTGGGGGTACTTTGTGGACCTGCCTCCCAACAGCGGGATGAAAGGAATTTACTAAACTGTTGCCATTTTGCAACATCTGCTATAATTCCCCTAAATCCAGATTTGTCTGACACAGAGAGCTCCTGTTCTTACATCATTGCCATGTGACAGTATAACACCAGTCACATCAAGCTTGAAGATTCCGGCTCCAGGCGATGATAATATGAAGAAAACCTTTTTTGCCTAGGGCAAAACACTTGTAGCAAAGTATTATTCATCTGGCCAATTTAAATCTTCTCTCAAAAAGGTACCCCGAAACATATGCAGCGTGCCTTTGTAAAGGGCTTGAGCTGCTCATAGGCAAATGACCTGAACCAAGAGTACAAAACCCAATGTCCTAATTAATTACTGCTAAGCAGCTCTGATACACAGAAAAGAAATGCTGGTACTAATCCTTAACCCTGTCCTACATTCTTAAAATAGCCAAAATATTGCTGACAGCTAAGAAAACAAAATTGCCTCTGATTTAAAGGTCTTTTTGGACTCCTGGCTTAAAAAATAAATCAGAATAAAATATTTGAAAAGAGCGATTTTGGAGCAGATATGCTGGCTCCACAGTGGCTGGTCCCCTGTTTTGGGGTGGAAATAGTGCCAAGATAGCAAAGCCCAGCTGAAGCCTCTCTGGTTCTGTGTGTCACCCTCTTTGCTCTGCAGGCCTGCAGGGCTCGGCTCCACAACGCTGTGGTCTGAACATCATCCTTAATTTATAACCAGGCAAAATGACATCATAATATGTAAAAGCAATGCCATTAGCCCCCAGCTTACTGAAGCAGACACTGGGAGCATTTATTGGGAAATAAGCTTTCAGTCTGCAGGCAATGATGTTGAAAACTGGATTCGGTGTTGACTAACGGCCTTCCATTTTCTTACTGGTTTTCTGGGTAAAGCAGTGGGGAAATTCACA
Source organism: Rhinopomastus cyanomelas (assembly GCA_013400115.1). Lineage (NCBI taxonomy): Eukaryota > Metazoa > Chordata > Aves > Bucerotiformes > Rhinopomastidae > Rhinopomastus > Rhinopomastus cyanomelas. Next base: position 74,796 of record VXBP01003590.1, on the reverse strand, counting down.
TTTTACTGAATGGGTAATTACGTGTCTCATGATGCAGCTGGTCAGAGGTGGGTGGAAAAGTGGCCTTATTGTGGGTTGGGAGGGCAGGGAGGGATCGATTTTAGAAAAGAAACAGAACATCAGCTAGAGGGAGAGAGGACTGCTAGTGTTTTCCTTTAGAAATGTCACTGTTCTCATGTGTGTATCACAAGCAGCCTTTTGGCAATTTCAGATTAAGTGTCTCAGACACCCATTCAGCTTCTGTGACCACCTCACTGTTCTCACATTTATTTTCATGTCCCAGTAAGGCAAGAAAAACCAATTATTCTTATTTTCAGGTGAGACAGGATCCTAAGAGACTCACCTGGTGTCATGCAGGATGCTTGTAAGGTGTAAGACCCATGCCCAGCACATCCCCTAACCACAGTCATAACTCACATGTGGTAATCACTGTATCACATAACCGTGGCTCTGCGTTACAAGGGACTTCCCATGAAGTGCAATTCTCCGCTAAGTGTAATGCAGGGTTAGTGTAGGTTTAGAATCACAGGAGGGTTTGAAATGGAAGGGATCTTCAAAGCTCATCTAGTCCAACCCCCTGCACCGAGCAGGGACATCTGCAACCAGAGCAGGCTGCTCAGAGCCCCAAGGTCCAACCCGACCTGGGATAGTTCTAGAGATGGGGCTTCTCTCACCTCTCTGGACAACCTGGGCCAGTGTTTCACCACCCTCAGCAGCAATAATTTATTCCTTCTGTCCTGGCTGAATGTCTCTCTTTTAGTTTAAAACCATCACCCCTTGTTCTATCACAGCAGCCCCGGCTATAAACTCTGTTCTCATTTTTCTTGTTGATACTTTTAAGCCCTGAAAGGCCACACTAAGGTCTCTCCAGATCTCCTCTCCAGCTGAACACCCCCAGCTCTCCCAGCCTGGCCTCACAGAAGAGTTCCAGACCTCTGAGCATTCTGTGGCCTCTGAACCCACCCTGACAGATCCATGTCTTTCTTGATACAGAGTTCAAAGGTGGCTTTCTACTTTCTCCATCTCAGTGATGATTTGAGGTGAGATGAAGCACCAGTACCAGACTCACAGTGCTCCTTGGTGCAGTCCTGACATGGATCACAGCGAACCTTTGAATATTGTAATTGTGTTTACAAAATCACAGAATTATTGAAGCTGGAAAACACCTCTGAGACCGTCAAGTCCAGCCCATAACTTAACATCATCACAATCAGCCAGACCACAGTGCTAAGGGCCATAGCCAGTCTGTCCTTAAATACCTCCAGGGATGGGGACTCCATCACTGCCCTGGGTTGGTCCATTCCGGGGTCTGATCACCCTTTCCGTGAGGAGGGGCTTCCTAACATCCAAACTAAACGTCCCCTGGGTGCAGCTTATGGCCCTCTTGTCCTGTTGTTAGTTGCCTGGGAGAAGAGCCTGACCTCCAGCTGACTACAACCTTCTTCAGGTAGTTTTAGAGAGGGAGGAGGTCTTCCCTGAATCTCCTCTTCTCCAAGCTAAACACCCCCAACAACCCTAGTCTCTCTTCATCAGACTTTCCCTCCAGTCCCTTCCTCAGTCCTGTTGCTGCCCTGGACCAGCTCCAGCCCCTCAATCTCTTTCTTTTGTTGCTGGTATCAAGGGATGGAAAACCACAAAAATTGAGCTGCATCTTCCATTGCATCACAATTTGAGCTCCCCATGAACAGAAAGGAAAATCTTGCCCTTAGGTGCAGCCCCACTCTTTACATGTGCTCTGATCCTACAGTCTGGGCTGTGTTCTCCTAGTTTGGCATTTCTAAAGGAACACAGGGACTTCACACTGAAGGATCTGGTTAGCAGGAACTGGGCTCCAAATTTTTTGTCTTGACAGCCAGACCAGGCCAGTATTTTCAAGTGGGTTTATTGACTGGGGGGAACCCCAAATCTCTTATGTGGAGAATTTTCCTTCTGCCCATGACACCTTCCTGCAGGCTGTGGCTCTCACGAAAGCCCTGGCTAAAGCTGTGTGGTCCTTGTCAGTAGGGATGTGTCAGCAGTCCTTTTCCAGTTTTCTGTTATGATCTTAAAGCCTAGATGATGTCCTCAGCGATGACAGAGCTTAGTGATGAGGCTGGGTGCATAAGCACTGACTCACAGACCTGCAACACCTCTGTTTTGGGGGTAATTCCCCTGCCTGGTTTTGTTTTCATACCATGCAGAGCATGAACGTCTGTATCTGTAGGTGTATTTTAGGGGTCAGATGCTATGAAATCCAGTATGTCTTGGCTTCTCCTTGCCCAGTGAGACCCTTAAATGAGAAGTTTACTTGGAACTGGTAGTTTCTGGGGGCACTACATTTGGAATATTGTGACCATTTCTGGGGCCCTCAGTTTAAGAAGGACACAGAACTGCTGTAGAGAGTCCAGCACAGACCCACAAAGATGATGAAGAGAGTGGAACTTCTCCCTGATGAGGAAAGTCTGGGTCTCTTGAGCTTGGAAAAAAGGTGACTGCGGGGTGACCTCATTAATATATGATAAATATGGAAAGGGCGAGTGTCAGGAGGATGGAGCGAGGCTCTGCTCAGTGTCTAATGATAGGACAAGGGAGAATGGGTGTGAGCTGGGACAGAGGATGTTCTGTAACATTATGAACAGGAACTTATTCATGGTGAGGGTGACAGAGCACTGGAGGGGGCTGCTCAGGGAGGTTGTGGAGTCTCCTGTGGAGATGTTTAAAACCCACCTGGACATGTTCCTGTGCAACTTGATCTAGGGGATCCTGCTGTGGCAGGGGGATTGCACTATATGAACTTTTGGGGTCCCTTACAATCCCTAGAGTTCTATGATTCTTGGAGAAAGCCACCACCACCATGGTCCAGGACACCCATCCCAGGAGAGAAAGTCTTTCCTATTAGAATCATATAATTATGGAATCATCAAGGCTGGAAAAGGCCTTCAAGATCATAAAGCCATAACATCTGCCCTACAACCCTTAGTCACTAAACCATCTCCTGGAACACCATGTCTGCATGGTTTTTGAACCCCTCCAGGCACGGTCCCTCCACCCTCTCCCTGAGCAGCCTGTTGTTGGCAGACCCAGCAAATAAGAGAAGGCACAAGTGCAGCTTGGATGCCAAGCAGTAGGATGCAGCACGCCTTGAAAACCAAGCCAACACCACTCTTGGGGCATCTTTGCTCCTTCCTGTGGGTCCCAAATTGCAGTAGTGTTCATATGATTCTATGATCCAACTCCACAAGTAATACATTACAGTGAGAACAATGAAGTATCCAGAGTCCTCTATTGGACATCCTTTACGCTGGGGAAACCCAAGCTGTTCGGGCATCCTCACTTTCTGTCCTTTCCTAGGGATCACCTTCAGTATGTCCATCCATCTCATTGAAGACACCAACAACTGGTCCTCAGAGGAGGTTTCCTGCAGTGCACTCCTCCTCACAGGAACAAAGTATGTAGCTGGATTTGATAACCTGGGCACCCAAGATAGATACAGATCTCTTTCCACAGCTCTGCAGGTCACTGGGACTTCTAGCATCCCTGTCCTGGATGCCTGGCTGTGGCTAGAGCCCTCATTCAACAGCTCATTACAGAGGATTTCAGGTTTTTTTTCAGAAGGGGTTACATATTATCAATGAAAGCACTTGTTTCCATAACCCGGATTACATAATATCAGGATTTCTCTACTCAATTATTAGCATTATTTTAAAATTATTTCCAGGGAAATAAAAAACGCAGCCATCCTGCTCATTTCCTAGACAAACATCCCTTCTAATTCCACATCCCCCGTTTTAACTTCTACTTTTCTTTTGTTTTTTTACTTTACTTTTCTTCCGATCCCCCTAAATTTGGCTGTGCCACCATTTCATTTCGCTAATACCCCTTGAAACTGTTAACACTTTCTCCTGAATACTTTCCTAGTGGATACGAAGCTAAAAGGAAGAAAGGCTACTGTCAAATTGATTAAGTGAAAGCTCATTAGAGAGAGTAACAAGAGGTAAAATCTGCATATGCATTGCAGAAATGTGTCTGATCTCGCTAAGTTGTGAAAAGACAAAATAAGCTCAAACCTCCTCGTAGCTGTAAGGAGCTTGGGGGTGATGGGGGCTGGGGGTGGGAAGGGCTCCCAAACCGTGTTACGTTAATGATTCCTCCTTAGAAAGACGCTGTCGAGCAGCCCCTGCTAACACCACTTCAGTGAAGGGTTTGCCAGTGTTTTAACGACGAAGCCTGATTTATAGGAGTTGGTGCCTGTGCTGTAAAAATTTGCTCTTCCTTGAACCCTGACAAACAAGACCACAACACAAAACCTCTGAACAAAACCCCAACAAAACCATTTAAATGGCAGTTCCTCAAAAAATCCTCATTGTGTAAAGTCAGTAGTAACTGCTGTGTGTGTTCCCAGAGCTGAAGAACAACTTTCTGTTCCCCCCCCGCCCATCCCAAGTGAAGTCAGGTAGTTTATTGGACCAAGAGAGGGGAGATCTCTGGTTTTTGCAAGATAACCAATTCAGTGCTCATCATTGGCAGATGGTCATGAGGTGGATGCATCCTACTCAGCTCAGCTTGAATGCTGTATGATTCTGAGTGTTGCACTGTGACTGTTCATCATAATCACTCTGAGCCCATGGTGCTCTGATGAATCTGCAGGTCTGCAGATGAATTTCATCTTCCCCCATAGTTTCCCCCCATGGCTGTGGAAATTCTTTTAGCCCATGGGGGTGCTGCACTCCAATGCATGTCTTTGGGGCATCCTCCTCTGCCCTCCTGAGTATCCTTGTCAGAGGCTCGAACTGACAACTCCATGATGACTGCAGCTTAAATTGACTTTAATTTCTGAAAATATAGATAGGAATTTGAATGTGACTTTGACGATGGGCTCTACATCTCCTTCCAAAGGGTATTTCGGTGGGAGGCAGAAGGGGTCAGCACCTGACCCTTGCTGCTTGCAGTAGATGTGTTATTAACACTCTAAATATCTTCACAGATATTTACAGATATTTAGAACACCTTTGCTCTTAAACATATTGCTCTGGTAGATTTTGTTTCTGCTACCTTTTTCTTTAAAAAACACTCAAACCCCAATTAAAAGAGGAGAAGGAAGAGGAATACTGAAACACCAAGCTAAAGTAACGTGATAACTTTGACCTTAATCCACAAAAGACAGATATTTTACGGTTCAGGCTAAAATTCAAGGCTAACATCTAACCTGACACAAATATGCTGTTGCATGTGAGAGTCCTTGTTAAAAAAATATGCTGGGAATCTGCAGGCATAAGCCTGACAGCCTGAATTTCAATAGGAAAATGCATCTATTTGGGAGGTAGACCACATGTCTGAAAGTTATGAAAGGAAACACCAATAATAACCATCTATGGCAAAGCCCATTCCTTGGAATGTGGAAATTACTGTATTACAACAAAGCTGTTGTTTCCACCGGGGTGTTTTGTAGCCTGGCTCATAATATTATGTATTTCGGCAGATCCTTGTAATTACAAATTTAAGTCTTAAATCCTCGGCTTTTCTTTATGTTCTTAAAATACCCCTATAGGTATCCTCACTCCAAGCTTAAATCAGACCCAAAATACAAGGTGAAATGGGGCTGCTTGAATTCCTGCACTTCATAATGATATTTATTAAGCCAGTTTTGAGGAGAAATGTTGAGCTGTTTCATTTAAATCCAGTTGTACCTCCAAAGTGCTCTGGAATTGTTTAATTAAAGCCGAGGTGCACATTAATAAGAAAGGATATTATTTTGTCATTTATATATAATTTCTTGATTTTGTTAAGAGAATAAAAAAAATTAAGAAAGCCCCCAAAAATATAAAGAGAAGTAAGGACCGGTAAAGCCTGATAATAGCCCTCTGTGGAGAAGAAATAAGTATACAAGAGAAGAAAAGCACAGTGAGGAACATAATGTTAGTAAAACACTCTTAATGCTACACAAGCTGTAGAAAATGCTACTTTGCATTTGGGCTGCAGCATCATTAGCTGTGAGCAATTGAGTGAAGAGTGCACCTTTTACACTAATTCCTCGGGCTGGAGACATGGCCACATCCAGGATCCCATCTCATTAATATGCTATAACGGTCAGATAGGAGATTAATAGCAAAGTCACCTGCTAAACCTACAAGGAACCTGTTGATTAACAATAAGCTCCAAAAATAAGATACCAGCCTGCAAAGCAAAATTGAGTCCAAGGGCAACAAGTGCTTCTGTAATTTATTCCTTCTTTACACAAGGGCATAAAGCTCCCTTTATAACCGTGTTTTCAAGGCCCTGCTGTGAGCTGTAGGTGTGAGCTTTTCAGCTGATTTATTAATTTTAGTTTCAATCAAAGTGTCACCTGCAGACACAAAAATGTAGGCCTTGCCATGGAAAATACAGTTAAAAAAGAGAGAGAGAGAGAGAGAGAGAGAGAAAGAGAGAGAGGGCAAAGAGATAGACCAGACATTTTTATTCTGAGAAACTCTGCCAGCAATTTTGTAAAATTTGTAAGGTTTTAAAAATTTTATTCACGTGAGCACCGCATGGTCAATTCTCTGCAAAGCCCAAACCATCCCCAGACACGTAATTAAAGAGAAAAATAATTAAATAAATAAATTCCAAAATGAAACATTTTTGTCATACTTGGAAAGTCAGGCTCAGAGCCGGGAAATGGCGCTAAACCCGGCGGCTGCCAAAACAATCAGGCCCTGTTGTCAGTAGGGGACATTCTCCCCAACCAACCGCCTGAACAACAAGTCCACTGAGCAAAATGTGCAAAAAATTCTCAATTAGTTGTCTTTATTTAGTGAACACTATGGGGTCCTCAACAGCGCTATAGAATTATGGCAGGAAAGCTGAGCTCTTCAGTGGCTTATTAGCATTCTCCGAGGGTTGGAGTGCTGCTGGTAGCAGACTGGTGCCTCCAAGAGCTGGTGGTGGGACCCCAGCACTCCATCGGTTTTGTCCTTTTGTCCTTCTCAGCCAGCAGGAAGTACGACCCCATTGCTGGGGTATTCTGGGATACCTTCACCTCATTCACCATTTGCAAGACCTGTGCCTTTGTCAGTGGCCATGAGCATCCTTCTTGCCTGGGAAGCCGGGGTTGCCATTTAAAAACCCCACACACATTTTGAGAATGGGTTTTCTCCCTCCTCCCTCGTCTCCCCACCAGCTTTTCCAGAGGAACATCACTGTCAATGGGCTGAGGTCGAAGAAGCTAAATGTTATGCTGCCATCCTATTAAATTACATCAGATGCTATCGACACCCAGCTTCGATGTTCTTGCAAAAGAAGGCAAAGAGGAGTAAATAGAAGTATCTCCTTGTCAAATTCTTATCTTAATTTAAATGTAAAGTGAATTTTTTTTTTAATGAAAGAGGGGGGAAAGGAAAGTCGGGTAGCATGTGCTAGAAATGTCTTTTCTGAGAAAGAGGGTATTTGCCGCTTTAGGGAAAACACTATCATTGACTAAATTAACAAGTTGTCTTATCAACTGCTATAAGCCTTGAAGTCTAATTAATTTAGTACTGATCAATAGCCTTGAATGAAGCATTGATTTCTATGGCTTTCTGGAGGTGCAGCAGAAACACATTCCCTGCTCCATGCACATTTCTCCTGTAGGAAACGTGCCTTGGTGCTACTTACATATATTTTCCCCTCTTGAATGTCTCAAACATTTTAGGAATTAATTTGCATGGGACAGTTGAATTTTTCAATTATTTTGAAGACAGAAAGTGTCATGAAATATCCTTCTCTGTTCTTTGAGTTATATTCTGCTGTAAAATTCTCCATCTGGGATGAAAAGGATTCAGTAGTAGATCATGAAATGGTGTAAATCTTGGCAGAACTATAGAGAAATGGATGGGCTTTGCCTCACTCATGCCCACCATAGGACTGACTGCTTTAACACATACGATGGGTTGAGCAGTAAGATCCTTTCTCTGCTTTCAACATAGAGACCTACAACTCTGAAGAGTTTGTTAAAAAGGTTAAGACACCAGCTCAAACCAAGGAGCTCTCCACAGTCACTAGAATAAGAGGAAAGCCTCTAAACACTGATGGATGGGGCTGCAATTAAAGTCATTCAGCTCGTGGGGGCACATCCAAGCTGCCTCCAATAGATGTGTCCTGGCAGCCTGTAGAAAACATAGTCCTCAGCACTTCCACAGAGGCAGATGAGACGGAGGCCGCAGTGGTTTGAATTTCTTGAGAAGGAAAAGGAGATGCTGAAGGACTGTTGATGAAGATGAAGTTGATGAAGAGGCTCTCAGGAGCCCATCATGGTGGCTTTCGAACCTTAGTGATGTGTCCACACTGTGCCAAGATGTGCAAACTCAAGAGACACGAGACAGCAGGTGGAGGAGGCAGGATCAGTTGTGATTCTTTTGTGTCACCCTTGCCCCAGGCGGATGCAGGCTGGTCTCCTCAAGGGAAATGGGCTCTTTATTTGTCTGCAAGCCTGGCAGAGAGCATCCATCTGGCAGGATGAAGCTCTAGGGCTAAATTCTGCCCTGGGCTATGCCCCCGCGACACCCACTGCGGGTGGTGCTCTGCCTTTGGCTTCCTTCCTTTGTCAGAATCACTCCTGCCCAAATCTGCCAGGACAAAACGAAAGAAAAACCCTTAAATTTGCAAGGCGGAGCTGCCTATCCTGCATCTGCCAAGAAGCGCTTTGACAGCCCCAGCAAAGCCATTAGGGTGTAAGAGAGATCAGAATCAGGCCCTAAATGCTTACAAATTAGCTTAAATTCCAAACCCCTGCTAGCAGGAGGAGACAAGACTTTCCACAGTTCTCCAAACCCTTCACCTCCATCACCCTGAGTGTCTGAGGCACATCACTCCCTTTAATTCTTTATTCCACACATTCTCAGAGGGAAAAAGCTACATAAAAGTGGCAGTAAGAAATCTGAATCTACTGAAGAATTATGAAATTTGGCCCCTATTACAGCTAAAAGAAACAGAGGTAAAACTCCAACAGAAAAAAAAAAATAAATCCCCTACCACAAAGTCCCTCTCCTGGTCTGTTTGGGGGCCTCCATGAGTTTCCATAGCACTTTACAAAAGATCTTTATTGAAGAAAAGATTGGACAAACTTTCCTTATATGTGTGGCCCTAGTCATTAATTGCCCCTGTCTTCTTTATGGAGGCCTTATTCCTATGTAAATACCCTTGCATAATGTTACAGGCTATTGTCAGGCCAGCGCCAGTCAGTCGCCACTTATATGCATTTTTATTTCAATCCGCTGCGCAGAGAATGAAAAGATGTCTGGACTTAAGCTGTTTACCAACTGGGCCAAAGCTGCAGTGTGGAAGAACTGAAGAAAGCACCAGGCAACTGCAGGAACAGTCTCGGACAATGCAAGCAGCCATTTTCAGTTGAGTTATTAACCTACCCTGAAACTCTTCTAATCTACGCCTTTTTTAAAGAACAAATGTACTGAACCAAACATGAATGAGCCAGGACTATTAAGAGAGAAATCCTCTAAAGGACTATTGAGCGCAACATAGGTTTGTAATCATTTTGTCTCAGTTGCCTGCTACCAACATTATCAATGATGAAAATGCTTGCTCAGTTGTGGGGGATTGTCTCGTAATTAAACGACAGCGCCGTACTGTAAAAGAACATGCAGCAACACAGGAGATACCGAGGGCTTTCAAATGAGCCGCTCGCAGAAAGGAGTGGGGATGGATTACAAACCAACTTGAAAAACTGAATTAAGGACATCGGGATCTTCCTTTTAAAACAGAGGAGCATTTGGAGGCTCACCGGGGAAAGGAAAAGTTGTTAAAATAGGTTTGCTCACGCAGAAGCCTTCAGATGAAAAGGAGCAAAAGTGTGGAGAGGGATTTTCCCCCCCTCCTTTCAGTTGAAAAAAAACCACAGAAATGGAAAATCAAACCTTCACATACACTCGCAGGAGAAGAGAAAATCAACCACCTTAGAAGTTTGCTGCAGGCTACATCTTTGTGGTGACTTAATGGCACTACAATCTACATAGTGTAGCATTAGCCTTAAGAAACTCTTGACTATTTGCATGCATATTAGAATCCAATGAGAGCTTAATAAGTGCATATATATGACAGAGGAAACATCTCATTGCATAGTTAAAGCTACAAAAAAACATTGAGGGAGGCAAAGTCTCAAGTTAATTACCATTACAATGCAATCAAGTACAGCAGTCATAGCTGAAATCCTTTTCTATTAAGACTGCTAGGCTCAACCTTGTCTCTGCAGGTCAGCTCCTGCACAGATAACCTTTCCAGCAGACAAATACATGTAAAATTGGCTCATCTAATTAAAAGCTCAGGGAGGTGTAGAAAAATACCAGCACATTGAGGCTGAGCAAATCAGAGTACCCCCTCCAGCTGGATGAAGCTACAATATGTGGCTGCTGTTTGTTCGGGAAGGAAACTGAGTCACTTACCATTTCAATAGGTTAATCAATTGACAATTAAATGGAGAAATTGGTTAACTCTGCAACAATTAACATGACACTCTATTAAGCACACTTTCTAATTGCCACAGCTGCAAGTGAAAATTAACGTCTGTGTCAAAGCCAACGCTCAAGTTTGGGCTCTTTCGAATAGGGGTGAGGTAATAAAAGTAGCTTTTAAAGGCTGGTGTTCCCTTTAGACCCTTAAGCACAGTGAGGAAAGGGTATGGGGCATTGGGTTAGCTCTGGAGGGTCTCTTGTTTATTGTAGGTCTGTGTATAGCCATAGGCTCACTAATACAGACGAATGTATAGTTTACCAACAAATAATATTAGGCTAGACGGAAGGGAGAAATATTTCATGGTGGTGAGACCCTGACACAGGTTGCCCAGAGAGGTAGGAGAAGCCATATAACTGTAAAAATTCAAGGTCAGGTTACACCTTGGTGCTCTGAGTCAATGTGTTCTGGTTGTGGATGTGTCAGGAGGATGGAGCCAGGCTCTGCTGAGTGGCATCAAGTGATAGGACAAGGGGCAATGGGTATAAGCTGGAGCATAGGAGGTTCCACATCAATATGAGAAGAAACTTCTTCACAGTGAGGGTGACAGAGCATTGGAACAGGCTGCCCAGGGGGGTTGTGGAGCCTCCTTCTCTGGATACATGTAAAACCCGCCTGGACATGTTCCTGTGTGACTTGATCTAGGTGATCCTGCTGTGGTGGGGGGCTTGGACCGGATGATCTTTTGAGGTCCCTTACAATCCCTAATGTTCTGTGATGTCCCTGCTCACTGCAGTGAATTGGACTGGATGAGTTTTGAAGTCCAACCTATACCAGTCTGTGATTCCCTGATTCCATAATACACACACATTTGTGTACTACAGTGTGTATATACACATACACCTACTGTAATGCATATCCCTTTAAAACAACATTTAAAATAGATTTTAACCTCCTTCGTGTATTAAGGGTCTGCAATATGCTTTGTATGCCCTGTGCAAATAGTGCACATCATTAAAGGTATTCACCGAGAGACACCTCATTAACCCCCCTCCAAGGATAAGAAGGGAATAAATGAAACCAAATGGTCCTGTGTCTCTGGAATTGATATTTTGATGGCACTTCAGAAAGTTTCTGATTTTGAAGAAAATATTTAGTGATGGCGAATACCTGGGCAGGAATTGGAACAGACACCAGCCGAGCCCAAGCCCTCCCAAAGTCAACAGGTTCATCATCTTTGGTTTCCTCAGGACTGAAAATTTGGTTTGTAGCAAAAGGTGCTGAGCTATTGTCCTGCAAGTTCAGTTCTCCACTGTCTGCAGCTCCTTGTTCCTTAGCTAGAAGCCAAATAGGGTAGGCGTTGAACTAGTCCTACTGTCCTATGTGCTACTGTAGACACTCAGCAGGACAAGGCTCTCTCTTGTGGTACCAGCCTGGCCATTGTGCTTGGTTCCCAGACTGTTTGCAATACAAATAAACATTGGAATCTTTATCTGGTTACCTTTAATCTCTGTTTGCTCACACTGGAACACCAGTAGTCACCAATGTCTACCAGATATGTTCTTCTGGTCAAAACACAGAGATCTAGGATGTGGAGGAGGTCTTGTACTGGAGAAAGAGCAGAGAAGAGGGTTAATTAGCCCCATCCTCATTTAGGTTGCGTCTCTGGTGCACAACAGTCTGCGGGAATGAGGTTGCTTCCTTTGGGTTGTTTAGGGAAATCTGCTTCCTTGTGGATCCAGCCCTCTGCTGGTCCACCTATATCATGCGTAGGTGGTGTAGGACAAAAGTGTGGCACATTCTTGCATTTTATTGCTGCTTTCTGTCTGCTTTCTGCAGGTGTGGTGGGATGGGAGGCATCACTCAAACATAGGAGTCAGATTATGTTGGCCATAAACTGTTTCCCACAAAGAGCTATGTGGGATGCCTATCCAGGACCCCAGTATGAGAATCCCCACAGACACTTCGAAGGACATAGGTTTTCTCAGAATAAATTCTGTTACAGAATCACAGAACATTAGGGATTGGAAGAGACGTCAAAAGATTATCCAGTGCAATCCCCCCGCCGCAGCAGGATCACCTAGATCAAGTCACACAGGAACATGTCCAGGCGGGTTTTACATGTATCCAGAGAAGGAGGCTCCACAACCCCCCTGGGCAGCCTGTTCCAATGCTCTGTCATCCTCACTGTGAAGAAGTTTCTTCTCATATTGATGTGGAACCTCCTATGTTCCAGTTTATACCCATTGCCCCTTGTCCTATCATTTGATGCTGCTCAGCAGAACCTGGCTCTATCGTCCTGACACTGCCCTTTTCATATTTATAAACATACTTCTGAGCTCTGCTGTGAAACAGAAATCCTCAAAGCTAATAGTGCTATAACAGTAATTGTTCTGTTTTTTGTCAAAAAACTCCAATCAAACAGGGAAAGAAAAGAGGTTACATCAGTAGCTGCTGTTCAGAAGCCAAAGCATGAGAATTACACATCTCTGCAATAAGATGAATTAAGCTAAAAGCCCTATTAAGCAGAACTGCACATCTGTTGCAGTTTTTCATTCCGTATGTGTCCTTGCATGGAAGTGATTATTATTACATGTGTTGCTGGGCTAATTGATCAAACCAAGCCCTAGTATTTTACCTCAGCTTGAATTCTCGACAGGCTGCACAATTCCTTCCAGTCTGGCTTTCCAAAAACCCCATATCTGGTAGAGAGGGTTGAATTTTGCTAGGACAGCCCTATCAGCTGCTTCGTTTCCCAGTGATGGAGAATTCAGGTTTGAAACAGGAAAGCCAAAGGGACAGTGGAGTCTGCTTTTAATCCCAGAAACAAAGTCTGTTGCAGCAGTGGGGAGGAGAATATGATCTGCTAGGCTTCATATCCAACTTTGGGGTACAAGAGGGAAATAGTGTGGATGTCTGATGTGCCACAAAATGTGTCATTTGAAGGACTGTAGCTGACCAGAGAGCCCAGCAGTGCTGGTTGGCAGTGGCTTAGGCTAAATAAACAGTCAAGAGCAAAATATCAGGGTGAAATCCTGGCTTGGATGAGATTGTTGTTGGCTTTGCTGGGCCAGCGCTCCTCTGCAAAAAAAAACCCCTTCCTGCTTGGAGAAATATGCTGAGCAGACGGTGGAAATCCTTGATGCCACACCTGGAATAGCAGGAAACCCAGGAGCTTCTCTCTCACTTTTTTTTGCAGAGCTGCCACCCTGCCCCAGTCAAGGGGAAGTTTGTCCCCAAGTGCTGTGGGTGTCCCTGAACATATAGTTCTAATTGCAGCCGCTTTCACTCTAATTATAGCTCCGTTTGGTTAGGATTTTCCTCCAATCCCTCATTTCCCCTAAAGCAAACACCAGAGCACCAGAGTTGTAACCCCAGTGGGGACATTTATTAATAACCCCCTTGGCAAATAGGGAAAAAATCATTACGCTGTATTAGGCACTAAAATATTTTCCCACTGCAAAGGCTAATTGATAAAACCCAGCAGACATCTTGGGGCAATTAATGTTAAGATGAAAATAAACACGAGAGCAAAACAAAAACAGGCTGGCAGAGAGTATATTTTCTGGCTTTGAGGTTTTTCTTGTGAGGTGGAAATGAGATGCTGGAAGATAATCTGGTATTACCTGTCCTCTCCAGAGAAGGAGAGAATAACCAGGGAATTGAAAGAAGGATTCTTACACACCTCTTCCAGAGACAGTGGTTGCAACTCTCAGGGTCTTTCCAAAAAACCTTCAATTTTGAGATTTCCTTTCAAATTTTCATCTTCTGCTGCTGGAGAACAGCTGCTCCTCAGAACAGCTCTGAATTCTGCACTTCAGAAAGAAGTTGAAGTTGAACCAACACAATAAAAACGAGCTTGTGGACCCACAGAAAATTCCATAATGTCATTTTAGTTCACTACAAAAGGGAAACAAGGAGAAAACTGGTGATTTAGCACCTGAATTATTCCCTATTTTAGGTTTAAAACTTGCAGCGAGGAAACATGCTCAGGGAAAACCAAAATCTGGCCAAACTCTGAACTTAGTCTGGAGGGATTGTCTTTTTATTTATTGTTTGTAGAGCATTGAACAACTTCAGTCATAAACTATGTCCAGGGCTTCCAGCTGGTAGCAGCTAGTCCAAACCAAACAGTGAATGGCCAGGAGAGCAGAACACGCTGGTCCACACACACACAGATCATAGAGTAGCTCAGCAGGATGAGGAAGGAGGTAATGAAGACACAGGCAAACAAGACACTTCCTACCTGATATTTTATTCATACATCAAACAATATTACCTATTCCTATCCATGTGGGCAGGGGGAATTCTGCGGGGTTGATTAAAAGCAAGCAGAGGGAAAAAAGCAAAATAAATTCTTTGCTAACCAGCAGTTTTTATTTTAATTAGGTTTTGCAAGTCCTGGGTAAAGAAGCGGTGGATGCAAGCAATCCTTCCCCTTATTCTGATCTCCCTGGGATTGAAAAACTAAAACAAAGCACAATACCATGGGTTTTAAACACTAAGAAACAGTGGTTGGATGCATCCTATCGCTATTTGAGAGAGGGACTTGCCCTCTGTCAGTCACAGCAGAGGTTTTTGGATGTTTCTTGGGGAAAATTCCAGGCAGGCACTGTCACCTTCTCACGTTAGGGCCACTCCAGCGGGAACTGTGGGTCAGCTCTGTATGTTGTTGATTGCCAAGCAAGTCCTGAGGGACTTGCCCATGCTCCATCCAAAGTGGGACAGAAGTTTTTAACCAGGCCCTTCTTGACCCTTAATGAGCTGTCCATGGAGCAGCCTGAAGGGAAACAGTGTTCAGAGGGCAATGGCATATCCTCAAGCTGCCTGAGGACAAACACATCTACCCAGTTACCTGTTGCTCAGCTGAGAAGATGATTTACTTCCTATCACATGTGGGTTCATGGTTGGTTGTACTCTGAAGACTAAAAGACATTTAATTGGTCGCTGACCTTTTTTTCACCTTTCACATGAGGGCTGTTGGACTCTTGTTCCTCTTTGAACACCTGGACAGGTGGATGCAGCTGTATTCCCCGGAAATAGAGGACCACGTGGAGGACCATGAGCAAAACTGAAGGCAGAATCCAAATCTTCTACACTCCACATGTCCTGGTCCAACATCAAGAGGATGTCATGCAGGCAGCTCGACCCAACTTTTCTCTGTTTTGGAAAGGAGTTTTGAGGTCTCCGAGGTCCTCCTCATCCATTTTCTAGACCCAGATCATCACACAGAGATCAGCTTGTGGGCGAGTGTTAAGAGACTCCAGGTTTTATTGATGGGTTCAGCCAGAATCTGTTGAAGTGTAGTCTCAGACACCTGGGAGTTTTCAGGGGATAGGTTATGAAAAGGGCATGGATATTCCTCCTTCCAAGTCAGCTCTAAGTTTGCTGTCCCGGTGTCTCATCCTGAGTATGGACTGTAAAGAGCTAAGTACCAGGAATTAGAGATTATGTCTGGGAAACAATTGTGAAATTATAATGTTCAAGCTTCAGAAAACAAACAGAATCATAGAACATTAGGGGTTGAAAGGGGAAATCTTCTGTGCCAAGGAAGGAGAAACTGAGAGCCAGGTAGAGACCCACTGTGGGTTTTTTATGTGTTGGGAAGTGCTGGTGCCCTTCGGTGACCCCTCAGTCTCCAGCAAAGTGGGAGTTGGAGTCCCACCACGTTGCTCCCAGACTTTCACCCTTACATAAAGCAGACAAAAAGCAAGACACTACAGAAGTTGTCTAGTACTAGCTGAGCTTGGAGCAATACCAGAGTAGCTTTGCAACTCTTGGTCGCCAAGATTAGTGCCATCACACAGCTCTGAAACTTACCACAGGCTTCAGGGAGCTGAACCAAGCACCACTTGAGGATGCTAATAGAGATGGATTAGGTTTTTGCTGAATTATTAGTATTTTGGGGTGTTTCTGTGCTGCCTTATCATCTCACAAAGAGGCAGACTGCTTAAAATGCTCGATATTTAGAAAAGCTTGTTTCTTCTCTCCTGCCTTATGTTATTGGTTATTGGTGTGGAATACTCTCTTGTTATGCACACTGAAATAATATTAGGTAATTACTTAACTCATTTTTCTGTATGAGTTTTGGCAATTCATAATTGTCTCAGAGCTGAGAAAATGTTTCCTTTAAGAAGGTTAAACAAAGAGTTTATTGACATTAGTGAAGACTGGTTAAAGAAAACATTATTAAATAAAAGGAGCTTTATTTAAACACTAAATGAATCATTTAAAGGCAAATTAGAGGTCGTAACTCCTCCTAAATAAATAATGTTAAACAATAATTAGATACCCATTTTAGATTACAGGCAAGCACTTGGGTTCAGTGGGCTGAAAAACAAGTTTTGTCTCATCTCTTCAAATTTGTTCAACATACATAATTAAAGCAAATCACTGCTCCGCTCAAGTTTCCCATTCCGAGATTAAAAACAGATTCTGTTTGTAACTGTGTGTCACATTCGCCATTAGATGATAAAACATCTTTAAAGCTTCACTTTCATATAAACAGAAGAAAAGATGAGAGCATCCAGAGAGATCCCCGCCAGTGGAAATCGATTCTTCTAAGCTACTGGTTACAGTTATCAATCTTATCAAACAGGCCGATGCATGAGTGCCCTCAGCCACTCTGATTTGTATGATCTCTCTTTGCCAGAGTTAACCTTTCCAACGTTACGGCAAGTGCAATAGGAACTATCTGGGCTATAATTACATTCTCTTTCATTAGCCCTCTTAGTCATCTCCTAAGAGTGAGATCAAATTAAAGACACCATCATCCTTTCTCATTTAATTAAGTTTTTTATGTTAGTTCACTTTATTTTTTTTTTTAGGCTCCAAGTAGTTTCATTTGAGGCTTTCTCCGACTATGAACCAACGTTCCCCCCTCTTAACGTTCCCTTTCAAAGAGGGATTCGAGACAGGGAGTCACAAGCCCAGCTCTTCGCATTTCGCCACCGCTGGGTTTGCATTAGGCCTCCTCAGAATGACGATGGTTGTTGAGCGTTGACAGGAAACACACCACTGTCCTCCAGACCCTTCTGTGGGCTTTGCTCGCCCCAGTTGGTGCCAGCCGCCTTAATAAAAAGCACTGGGAATTTTTTTGTCTGCCATGATACAAGCGTTAAGGAGTTGGATTAATGAAATCTGACGTTAGCGCTGATAAATAATGACACCACCGAAAGCAACCTCGGCGGTGGATGGCAACATCAAAAAGCACAGCAGATTTCACTCTCTGTTAAGCGATTGTCCTGGAAGGAAGCAGCCATGAGAAAGCTGGAAGGGCTGGCGTTATTTTAGATGAATCTCTCATCAACGATTGAGGGGATTTTTGTATCATGGTAGTTGCTGCTCTGGTGCTGCCTTTGCCACATTTGATTTTAGGTTCATATCGGCAGTGGGGATCTCTGTCGAAACAACACTGAGCTGTCGACGTCGTGCAAATATCGCATGGTTAATTGTCATCCCTAATCGCACACTCCATGTTCGCTTTGGCTACAGCTGTTTTCCATACTCTGCCTGCACGTAGGTTTCAGGTCACTCCTTTTACCTGACCAGAACTAAGGTGAATAGGACTTTGTGTTACTTCTTTTCTTGCTGCTTCATTTCCTTTGAGTTTAAAATTAAAATGGCTGTTGCTAGAGATGCTCTTAACCCCTGCCTGTGTTATCTCGTGCCTCACACAGATCTTCAGGGTCCGCAGCAGTGGTAGGGATTGCAGATTTCATTTAAATCCATGTTCTAGGAAGAATAACCTCACAGGGAAAAGTTGTTTTGTACAACCCCGATATCTCTCATTAGCCAGCGAGCACAAAGGAATGGAACAGGACTTTTCTGATTATTTTAGTGTTTTTTCCCCCCTTAACTACTGAATTTACACACAAAAAGAAAGGCACTTTGTATTTAAGGTTAATCAAGTTTCAGCACAATTTTTTACAAACTGGAATCACACTAATCTTTTTTTTTCTTGCTCTAATGTGTGTCTGTTGAAATCCTTAGCTGTGATAAATTAAGCTACTTATTAATCTAATTATCGTACATTCATCCTAGAAACTTTCATGTGACTTGAAAAGGCTATTCAGCCTTTTCCCTCCCCTCCTAGAAAGGGCTCAACCTTGCACCAATTAAGATCATTCTGAAGTAATGCTTTAAAAAAGCTTTCTTTAATCACCCAGTGGAACATGGGCTGATGGTAAGCAAACTACAAGCTGTGAGAAAAGTTTACCTTACCTCCGAGCCTGAACATTTTGAGTTGGAAGAGGAAGGTGTTTCTGTCTCCCTACTCTTCTCTGCTCTCCTAAGATCGTAAAATTATTTAGCACGAAAAGTATTTTAATGGAGTCTCTGGCTTTTCTCTGAGCATAGCAAAAGGCCGAGTTGGGAAGATGTACTCAGACAAAACCCGCCAAGTCTAATGTGGTATTGGGATAATGGGAATTTTTTGACCCCAGAGTATATATTAACCGTTCGGGTTTTATAGCTGTTGCTTTGCTTTAAAGCCTTATCTGGCGATACAAAAGGATCCTGATACCAAAGTATCCAAAGGATTAAAAAGGAAGGAAAAAAACCCACCCAACCCCAAGAACTGTGAAGAAATAGGTTGCGAGTGTATCCTATCTTAAACATCCATTCATTGCCAAATGGTTCTGTTACTTTTTCTTAATAACCGCATAAATTGAGCTATTTTATATTCAAATTAAACTAGGTATTAATTTGAATGCAAAGCAGCTCAGTTTGTGCTGTTTCAATGACAGGTTTACCCCCCGACAGAATTTATGAACAGCCCGATGCAGGGGAAGTCCGCTCCGGCTCCTCACCCCCTCTCCGTGCCTAGCAAACTTGCTAACCGTGAATAGTTTTTGAAGTGAAGATTAAAAGAGTGGAATTATAAAGTATAATTACATTTTATTGAAACTCTAGAAAATCAGAAAAAAATCCAGCAGGAAACTTTTAGTGAAACATGATGTGTTGTCATTATCATTAAAAGATAAAAGTTCCATACTGTTTTTATCTGTTTATTTGGAAGAAATCCAGCCTTTGCAGTTACGCAGGAAACAAAAAACTGGAATGCAGGAGTAATTATTAAAACTGTGTGATTTGTTATCTCAGCTACTGTCTTTCCAAATGGTAATGCGATATCAGCAGCTGCAGACGGTCGCTGATTTCCTCTATTAGTAAACAAGTGCTTTGGAGACCTGTGTGAGGCACTTTAAGCCCACTACTCCCCGAAGTGCTGTCAGGCTTAACTACTAATCCATGGTATTTCAGAGCACTGGAAATTCATCTTTATAAAACCTGAACAAAAAAGGGAAAAAGCCTGGAGGGCAGGAGCTCCCTCTGGTGAGACAAATGACATGTTCATTTATTAATGAAACAATAACCCTGGAAAGAGGATCAAAGCACATTCCATCCTCACTTTACAATCCCCAATTTTCTCAGGCCATACCATTTAATTGAGCCATGACAATGGAATGCTTAATTGTTGCGTTAAAGTTTGAAGAAGCGACTTCTTCAGAATCAATGTTCATTTCTGGATTATGACAGTATAATGTCACCAGCTTGTAGCTGCTGGAATTTTATTTACTCTCTTTCTTTTACACAGATTTGGAGTCAGAGAGAGAGAAAGAGCTCATTTTGTTCTTTTACCAAAGGCCTCTTATCCCAACCCATAACTAGGGATATGTATACCTATACCGCAGGTAAAAACTCAGCTGCTGGCCCACTGCCATGCTGAGCCCTTACCCACCAGAATGTGGCTGGGGGTGACTTCTGCAGCAGAAGGAGAAATGCAGGGGGTGCAGCACCTTGGAAAAGTAAAAGAAACCAGCTCTTATGTGATATTAAAAATAAAAAAAGCTCAAATACAGAGCTGGATTGGCTTCATCCCCCTTGCTTCAGGTGCAGCAGCTCACTGCCAAAGCAGAGGTGGCTCTCTGCTTTCAGTAGCTCTGCTTTCAGGAGAGCTTCTTGGTGGGTTTGGCTTGCATGTGCAAAACATTAAATGGGAGCACTCTTGTCTTATTAATGGCTTGGCCTCTTGACTCCCATTTGAGAATGTCTTTAAGCACATGCACATGCCTCTGTAAGCACCGGCGAGGTCCCAGAGCTCTCCACAGGATCCTCTAACACTTGAAGCTCTGCTTGTACATCACTGCTCTCCTGAACGCAGGCCACAGGCAAATCTCTGCTTCCTGAAGCGGTATTACTTCAGCGCAATCCTCACATAACCGGTCTAGGAGCATCTACAGTTACATGTGAGCCTACTCACCCCACGTTGCATATATGTTACTTTCACCCAGTATTTAAAATACATAGAAGTCTCTATGTTTGTGAATGCTTGGAGGGCTCTGATTCTCACCTTGAATTCATATAAGGTCTTTCCTGGAGGCTCACATTGTCTGCCAGCAAAGTTTTTAGGACAACGGGCCATCCTTCTAGTTTTGTGGCCAGTGGCTGCTAGTGTCCCCAATATTTTGATAGGACATGAAGACAGTAGAAGTCCCTCAAATGAAAGCCAGGTTTCCAAAAGGAGCGTTACGATTTTTGAAATCACAGAATCATTAAAGTTGGAAAGGACCTCCAAAATCATCAAGTCCAACCCTTGGAGAATCATTTCTCCAAGAGACCATTTCTTAACATCTGATTTTATCAAAGTCCTTGTTGGTGAGTCATTTGAAATAATCACTATTTACTGACTTGGTATCCACAAGTGAGTGGCTGTGTTTTTCTTCTTTAGCCTGATTTTAACTTAAAAGTCATTTTCTGGGTGCTTGTGAAGAAGCAGCTGTAAGGGCTATCAAGCACGACTGTCTGCTACATTTAAATTAACACGTTATGGTTTATTAGTTCTTCTTACAACATATGTTATCATACATCTGCTTGTTCATAGCACCTATCGTCTGAGGCACTTACAAACACTGACTAGGCCTTACAATCTTCTTACTTTGAGTATTCAGGGACAGAGAGAGGTTAAGTCTGTCATCCTGACAGTTCTGTGTAGAGCTGGACACACGTCTGCTATATCCTGCCACCTTTTAGGCTCTAGGGAGTCAATGTTCCCTGTAGAATGGCTACTACACTCCATAGGAAGACTATTGCACCCTGTAGGGTGCATTTCTTCATATACAGAGGAGGTGGTTTGCAGGACTGGTAAAAGGGGTCAGGATCTAGAAAGGATCACAGTTGTATTGCCTCTACTCACATGTATTTTCCCTCCATCTTTATCTGACTCAATGGGCAAGGTATTGGTGATGGTGCTCAAACAGTTGGTTGCTCAGCAGAAGTACAAATCACTATTAAGCTTAGTTCAAAGCAGGTGACACAGCAAGACAGACCTGTTGGGAAATCCACGTAAGCAACAGGTCAGCCCTACAGAGGGTAAGCACAGACCAAAGACACTGAACTGTCTGCAGCAGCAAAGACCTGCTCTGCAGGATTTAATAGAAAGTATACCTGTTCCCCTTTTTCTGTTCTAAACACCGAGTTAGAAACATGGTGGGGATCCTTTAGGACTTGAACTTCACAGGATGTACTATTCCCTTAATAGAAGGTATCACACTGCAGGGGTATAGCCCGGGGGGGGGGGGGGGGCGTCTATGTAGGTCAGGTGATGTCCCGCTGCATTTGTGACATAGAGATGAGCAGATGAGAAAGTCTGAGTAAATGAATTGTGTATTAAAACCAAAGTGACTCTGTTTCCTCCCCCTACCCAGAGCATTAAGAAATCTGTGCAAAAATCCAGAGGTCTCTGTGTGAAAAGCACGGTACAATTTCCAATGTGTCTAGGAGCTATGGCCCCTTTAGAATCATAGAATCATAGAATCATCAGGGATTGGAAGGGACCTCAAAAGATCATCTAGTCCAATCCCCCTGCCAGAGCAGGCTCACCTGACTGGAGAAGCCATGGAATCAGAGTCACTCNCTAGGTGGGGTCTCAAGAGAGAGGAGTAGAGGGGGAGAATCACCTCCCTCGACCTGCTGGCCACACTTCTCCTGATGCAGCCCAGGATCAGGTTTGCCTTCCAGGCCGCAAGTGCACACTGCTGGCTCATGTTGAGCTTTTAGTCCACAAGCACCCCTAAGTCACTCTCCCCAGGGCTACTCTCCAGCCAGTCACTGCCCAGCCTGTATTTGTGCTTAGGATTGCCTCAACCCAGATGCAGGACCTTCCACTTGGTCTTGTTGAACGTCATGAGGTTAGCCTTTGCCCACTTCTCCAGCCTGTCCAGGTCCCTCTGGATGACAACTCTTCCCCTCAGCGTGTCTGCTGCGCCACACAGCTTGGTATTGTCAGCAAACTTGCTGAGGGTGCGTGGCTCACCTCTGCACACGCTCCAGCATCTTCACATCCCTCCTGTAATAAGGGCTCCAGAACTGGACACAGTACTCTCCTTCTGTGGAGACTGCAGCAGGATCCAGCTGACCTGTCTCTTCAGGGAAATATCAGCACCCATTAAAATGCAGATGAGGTGATAGGGGCTAAAGACAGTAAACCACACTGAATCCCTCTACTCAAGGTGATGTGAGGCTACTTCTGGGTCCTCCTCTGCCCACAGGATTTCTCCGGTCCTACCACGTACCCTTGCACAGACAGCCATTCCTGTGTGGTCTCACTCCAACAGCAAAACATGACTGGTTTTTCCCAAATAATAAAAGGAAAACTGTGGTAGAGGAACGCTAAAATGAATGGTTATCCCTTTCCTTCATGGGAAGACGAGTGACTGGGGCAGGAGCAACAACCCAGTGTCAAGGGCTCAGAGAGGACAATGAGGGCTGTCCAGCAGCATGAGCTAAGTCCGTCTGTCCCAGCTTGTGTAGATGAACTTGCCTTCCTCTGCCCTGTTCTTTACCTATTGAGTCCCTGGAAATCCGATTACAGATCCAGGCCAGCCGTACGTGCAGCCAAGCAATTACATTGTTTTTCCTCCACAGCAGCTTGGTAGGTTCTGCATTTGAGTTTTATAGGAAAACAGGACTGTAAGACCAACAAGAAATAAAATATATAAATAGTGCTTGATTATATTAGTGTTATAAAGACAGCTTACGGTACTGGATATTACTATTCTGTTCGGCAGTGATTAAGTTCCAGTTGAGACTGGATGGTTTATAGTGTTCTACTGAGATGTAATAAGAGCTAGAAAATGAAGGGAATAGGTAAAGACAGGGGCTGGAGGTGTGCTGGTGCCTGTGTTACAATTGGGAGCTGTGATGTGGGACAAATAAGTTCCTGGTCCTACAAGGATGTATTTCTGCCCATCCATCCCCATATCAGTGGATATTCTCCATGCACAAACCTTAAAACACAGCCATCTCCAACAATGGCACTGAAGAAGTTGATCTAAGGTCATAACATGGAGGACAAGGGACTCCAAGCTCTTATCAGAGCTTTCCTAAGCAGAATCCCCAAGCTGTCTCATCCTGGGATGGGTTTTAATGCTGTACCCATTTTGGGGACATTTTGGGCAGCTGGCTTGGGACTGGAGCATGGCAAAGGCATCCCTTTCCCAGCAGTGAGTAGTGAGTTTCTGGAACTGCAGGGGAAATGTTTTCTTGCACAAACTGAAGATAATAAACTCAACTGAGGGAGCAGACACCAGGAAGAAATATTTAATTATCCTTCTCACTATTATGAGGAACTTCTGCCACTCTTCAGGTTATTATACAGTAAATAACCAGTTTTCTAAAGGACAGAGCTGTTTTAATTATATGACAATGAATGCATAATTATTATGTTTGTTAGGAATGAATCACAAGACAACAGACTTGATATTGCTGCTCTAGTTAGTGCATCTTAATTACTTTTTCATTTATTTTGCATATAAAAGCTATTTGCTAATTGTCTTTGCTGTAAATATGCAAAATATAATTAGTCATTCATAATTCTTTATGTGTTATCTAACTGTACATTTGTTACTGAGGAATGTATATTAAAGTTTGAATATTTAATGGGCTTTTGTAGCACAGAATATTTTTTGTACAAAGTTTTCAGGAAATATTCGAGCCACAATTTAAACCTTCTTTTAACCCCTTTTCCTATGCAAACTAATGTTGCCCATAAAGACTAGATATTGATAAATTAAACCCTCTGGAAAACCATTTCTATTTTCTAAGCATACAATATAAATCCACTGCTGATGATATGAAATGCCTCTTGGTCTCAAAGTGAAACCAGAGAGATTAGAGCCTGCTAAAAGTACTGCAAGTTGCTCTCTGCGGTGAATTTAAACCACAAGAGCAGAGCTGCAGATGCGTTCACATCATACAGCAGGGTCACACGCATTTATCTCTGCTGTAGGTTCATTACAGTGACTCTAGCACTGTGTCACAGAAGGTGGTGATGGCAGGATATGATTTCTGATATTGTTGATCAGAGCAAGAGGTCACCATTCCTGCTTATTGTCAAGCCATTAATAATGAAATTATGCAAGAATTTAAACCTTAATTTGGTTCTTTCATCCCAGCGCTTGTTGGATCTCCCTTGTTGCTTGCTCTGAATTGGAATTGCAATTCCAGTCCCACCTTCCTTCCTTCCTTCCTTCCTTCCTTCCTTCCTTCCTTCCTTTTCTCTTTTTCTTCCCAAGGCTTAGGCTAGCTTCATCTGTAATTAGCACTCCACCAGGTCTGCAGTTGCTGGGAATGTTTTACATTGTGATTAGATTCATTACAGAGATTGACTGGTTAAAATGGGCCGTGTGTTTCTGGAAGTTGAATTAAAGTCCGGGTCTCAAGAACCTCGGCAGATAATTACACATGATCTGTTCGCTTGTCTCGGCGAAGCGCCGCTGGTTCATTCTCCTGATGCATGTCACATTCTACATTTTTTCATCTCAAACATTTGATTTACTATCCGGTTGTACTGTTAATCCTGTGTCATGACACTCCTATTCACTTCTGCTTTTCAACTGAAAGCAGCTTCCTATGAAGATAAAGCTAGGTAAAATCTATTGTAAAGGAAAGAATAACTTGAATGCAGCTATCATATCGAAAAGAAAACACGCTCCTCCACTCTTTACCCTTTTGACGCTCTGAATACTTTTCTTAATGATGAAGTCAAACAGAATAGCCACTGAGAATACAATCCATGCTTATTTTCATCTTTTTTTCTCCTTCAGAAGTAATCCTGCTCGGTAATTCTGTAATTGTTCTTATTTACATTGGGCAAATCTTTTTAAACTAACATATATAATAACAGAGTGACAGTAGGGTATAAATGAGAGGGAAAATAACCAACCCCCACCCAGCCGGCTAACATGCTTCAGTAAATTGTGATATGAATAAATCATACACATCCCTACTTATCAAACAAGCATTTAGAAGCAAATTTAAATAATGCTATTTAATGCTGGCACTTGCCTAAGACCCACAACTGTCAGTGACTGTTTTTTTTCCAAACAGTCAACTACTTGAGCTATAGATTAAAAAAAACATATATTTTATGTATCTGGCACAGCGCACACCACCCCACAACCCAACCAACTACTTCAAATTATGTTTCACCTCCACACAGAAGATGTGCAACAGCATTTGAACCATGAGGAGCTGAAAACCTTGTATTTCACATCACAGGTAGGGTTGTGCCTGCCTGAAAAAAGGAAAGTTACACAGGACAGGCAGAATTTGAGTTCCCAACCTGTAAAGCCAGGAGATACTCTGTTAGGGGGAGGCAAACCCTAATTAGATTTCTTTTACTGCAAATACGCTGGACATGGCCATGCTATGAAAGTATATTGAAACCACTGGAACATTTTTTCTTGCCATTCAAGCCTTCTTAGTGTTTTGATGAAAGTGAGAGTAGCCATCCAGTGTGGCAGAGGTTCCTCCTATGATCTACTGCCTCTGCCACGAAGGCAAGAAAGGACTGTCGGCACTGAGGATAAAATCAATTACAGTGCACAACACTCTAGAAGAAGCCATTGAGAAAACTGAATCCTTTGGTACAAAATCTGAATTTTCTCCTCTGCACCAGGTAAACAAAATAGAAAACAAAATGCTGATTTTAATGGCAGAAAAGACTCTTTAAAGGAAATCCATGGGGGTAATCAACTGCTTGGGTTTCAAAACAATCTTTATTATTAAGTGACTGATGCTGAAGTAATGGATGAGACATGAAACCTTGACAGCAGTTTTTGGGGTGAATTTTAGTCCTTGACCATTACGGAAGACTTTCTGCATGCCTTTTTGAAGAATTCATTTAAAACCCTGTAGGAAGCAGGTAGGCTGCCTGTGTCTAGGGCAGGGAAAACACATCTATTTCTGTGCCATTTCAAGGTCAGATCTGTGGGGCAGGATGTTCAAACAGATCCCCCCCCAACTTCACTGTGAGCTCTGCTTAGTAAGAACTGTGGTCTCACAGGAATATAGCTCAGCACGGTTAGTCAAAATAAATCATCACAGAGCTGCTTCTTCCCCATTGAGACAGTAACAAATCATTTCAGTGTCATTTTTTTTCCTGTCATGGTGGTCCAGCAGCAGCCTAGTTGTCTGGGGCCAGTGAAAGCATCAGCTTGTGTAGTGCAATGGGAGGCAGCAGTGAAGGGTGCCCCTGGGTGGGAATTGCAGACCTGGTTCCTCCAGGCTCAAACACATCCAGCCTAACTCTGCAGCTTTTATTGAAAGAAACAGTATTTTCTCACCTGAGTAGAGTTAGGAGGGTAAAGCCTATGCGCTGCTTTGCTGTGCTTCCTCTTCCTACCTTGGCTGGGGCTGCCCAGCATCTCTGCTACATTCTTTTCAAAAGCAGGCACTGCACATTATAGCTACCTCTTCACAGATGTGCTGGTGGGCAGCTGGGCATCGCCCCTCCCTTTCTTCCAAGAAACAAAACACGAATACAGGCAACTCCTTGAAGGGAAAAAAAAATGAAAAAGGAAAAAACCCCCAAAACCACTGCCTGCCTTTGAAAAAAGAAAACAACAAACCCCAGCCCCAAACCTCCAAACACTTCATCTCATCTGTGTTTGTGTTTGCACGGATCATTTGTGAAACAAGCCAAATTCGTTGACAGTTGCTGGCCATGACTCTGCCTGTTTGAAATACCTTAGTCAGGAGAAGTACCGCAACTGAACCGAACAATCTCTCACAAAACATCTGCAACCATCTGACCCTGGCCTTAACCTTTAAATCTATCTTTTCATATTCATCTCAAAAGACCTTGTCAATGGCCAAGGAGACTCAAGAAAAGGATTCTTCAACAAACAAAAAAAGATACAGAGGAAATTCAACCCAGATTAGGTGGCAGAAGATAATACAGTTTGCTCATTTCTATTCTGCTGCTCAAACTGGAGTTGAATTCATTTTCACTTTATCTTTATTCATGTTATTTAAACATAACATTCATTAGGATTGTGAACGGCAACAGATAGAAGAGAACAAAACTAGTCGCCAAATTTGTTGGGCATCTGTTCCCACTAGAGACGGCCCTCTGCCAAATCTGCATCATGTCATTTTTTTTCCCCCTGAATTCATTTCAAAGTCAATCCATCAGTTTATGAAACTGTTTGATCAAACTTGTCATTAACCAAGTGAAACATTTAATTTGTATTAAGAAAAATAGGACAAATAATTAGCATGGCGATTAACTGTTTCGCTGTTTTATTGTCCTGCTTTACCAAATCTACTTAGCAGTGATAGGGCTATTTTTAAATCCTTTTGTTGACACAGCTAAAAATATTTTTAAAAGGAACTGGGGAATAAATCTGATGTCGATGAGACAAAATATTAGGCTGATGGTACAGAAGATAAAACATTAAACCCTACAACCCCTTCCTTCCACTACGTTTATTCAACCAGCCCCCAAATTTAATATCCAGGGGAACATTTATTTGAATACAGTAAAGCAGATGGATCAATTAAACTGTCAGCTACCCATAAGATGATGGCAGGGTATTATGAAAACCGGGTTCATACTAATTTCAGCTTCCTCCTAGGTCCCCGTCCCCCCCCACCAGAGAGTGTAAAATTAGTAGGGAAAAGCATTTGTTACCGCTTGTTTCCCAACTTATCTGAATCAATCTGTATCTGGATTGTTTTGACTGCATTCTCTCAATGAATAATGATATTTATTGTCATCTCTCATGCTTCCCCAGGAAAAGTAATTTGCAAACTCTGTCAGTTCTAGCCCACAAACGTTATTGTGTTCCAATTTCTGCTGCTTGCTCCCAGCGTTCAGTTGTCTCTGGCAATTGCCTATCATGACCTTGCTGGGCACTTGTCTGCATAGCTATGACAATTTGTTAATGAACTGTTTTTGGTTTTAATTGCTTACTTAATTATGGAGCACTAACATAATAGCATTTCTAATTTGTAACATAATTGTATGCAGAGATGAAATGTTGGTGTCTGTCATACTGCTTCCTTGTAATCATCTCTTGTTCATGGGGAATTTCTGAAGAAATGTGTTCTCTCTCAGCCAGATGACTTTTAGAAGCTGTTCAAGAGGCATTTCCACCGGTATCACAACGTATGAAACCTCTCTGAGTCACTCAGAGAGGAGATGTCAGCATTCCTTAAACATTTGACTTATTGTAGAGCCGCACAAGCAGAGAACACACTGAGCCATTTTTGTATGGAAATATAAAAAAGGCAGCTTCCCTTTCCTGTCTATTTTTTTTTTTTGCAGCAAAAATGTTTCATTAGCTGGGAAAGTGGGATTTGTTTTCTTTTTTTTCAGTCTCTATTCATTAAAAGTTACTTTGCACTCTGTTATTAGAACAGTGTTTTTATGCCAAGACACGCCAATCAAGGTTGTCAGGTTGTCTGTTGGAGAAAGTGGTAATATTGGTGTTTAGAGTGGACCTTGCCTCTGTAAGGGAAGACTGCTTTTAATAATTAAAAAAAGCATTGAAATAACAACTCTTCTACTTTTTTTTTATTCTCTCCAGCAGGGCCATTGTAAAAAAAATTTATCCTTGTGCATGAAGATCTGTGTTTGAAGGCAAAGGGGATGGACCTTAAGCTTATTGCAAATTTGAGAAATATTAACTTGAGAGAACGCAGTGAAATACCTTGTCACTTGCCTGGCCAAGCAGCCTTATTTTTAGTGTGAATCCAAACAGAAAAATATTCTCTGTGCAAAAGAGCACTGATGGGCCCAGAAGCACAGTTCAAACACGTGTAGCTGACTTAGGTTCCCAAAAATACAAGTACTGGCCTGTTTCATTGTCATCCACACAAAGAACTGAGTCCTAAAATCCTTTACTCAACTAAATTCTTAATAAGTAAACTGAGACTAACCCTCTAATACCAGATTTGTTAAACAACATGATTTAGGTCCTTGCTATTCATGCACCTTGTACAACTAAAATGACTGTTAAAGCTAGAATCATGAAAGAGTCATTTTATGTAGCTGCTAAATTCCTCTCAAATCTCCTTGCAACTTAACGAGTAAAGAAAGCTCAATGTGTAATGCCAGCTAATGTGGTTTATGCTAGAAAATAGTATCAACCTATCTTTGTAGCTTATCTAAGCCAGGATAATACTTTTAGCCTTTATAGTAGACCCAACTCCATTTTTTCAACTCTTGACTATGTATTTCCTGAAATCCTTTTCCAAAGAGTTAAATTGGATGTGAAATCTGTACTAGGCTATGGGACGCTCTTTGTTCTAGGAGGAGGCAGCAAAGCTTTGCTTCTGTATCACTTTCATTGCCTTCTGATTGAGGTTGACAGTGTGACAGGAAAGCAAAGAGAAGCAATTGCAGGCTGAATGAGAGCCTTTTTCAGCCATACAGCAGCCTCCTCCTTAGCCCCTGAGAAAAAGAGGTAACAGATGCCGATAGCAAGAATCCCTAACAAAGTCCTAACTTTGATGCAGACAGAAAACAAAAACATGGGAAAGATTGTCTCACTTCAGAAAAACCTTGAATGGAGCACAAAGGAGGTGCTGGCGGGGGAGAACATCGCAGGACTGGAAATAGCTGGGAGAGTTATGGGGCGACGGCGGTCTCGAGAAATACATTGTTGGGAAGGTTTTGGGTCTTCGTCATCTGCCATTTTGGCAGTGTGAGGAGTTGGGGCAAGTGTCTCCAGCGATGTGGGGCCAGGAGGGGAGCTTTTCACTCTGCCAAGAGCTGTGCTTGCAGGAAATGCACTTTTTCCCTTTCCAGAGAGTCACATTATTTGCACTGAAAGAAACAGAAAGTAATAGCTGGGGGAGTAAACAGCTGATCAGAATGATTTTTCTGATGGAAAGAAAAACAAAGCAGCGATATATTTGTTCTCATCTCACTCTGGTCAGACAAGAGTTTTCCTTCTCACTTCTGCATACTGCAGTATCTATTGTCAGTCCTTTTTGCTGCGGTTTAAGCATGAATATGGTCTGCCAGGGAGCTTGTCTGTAATGTTTGGACTTCGTAGAAGGACCTTAAATTAGTGTAGTGAGAAAATTAAAATGAAGAAAAGCTTCTGTTGGATGATCTGTACCCTAACATCTCTCTTTTCAGTAAAAGAGTGGCAGCAGTACCCTCACCTGTGAAGAGGTGCTTCTGTGTTGAGGATCTACCCAACGCCAGGTCCCATGCGATACAGTATTTCTCAAAATACGACACATGGTAAGGTGGTAAGAAGCCCCCCATCCCAAGCTCTGAAGTTGGATAAACCTCCATCTACTCTGTGGAAATCATGTGGCATATGCACCAACGGGATTAATAACAGAGGATGAAGTGGGCAGGTGAAAAGCGCTGCCTCCTCCTTTCACCCACTCCGGTCACAGTCTTAATGTCATTTGCCTATGTTTGTGTGGAGAAAGGGATGCTACGAAGCAGTGCTTTGCATTTTTCTTTCCCCCAAATGTTAGTCTGGAATGAAAGAAAAAGCTTCTGCGGGGAGAGGGATTAGGGTTGGTAGGACACCGCACTAACAGCCCTGCGTGGACTTTTTAAAAGCTGGGCTTGTGTTAATGGCCTAATGGACTGATGTGGTTTAGTCTTCAAATAGGTATTTAGAGAATGGTTTAAATGGGAATAACTGAGCAATGCCTTATTAAACCCAACGGGCTGAAAGAATTATAAATTCACAGCTTGTTCAAATAAGAAAGGAAAGCCCATGATATTTCCTTAAGGAGTCATGATAGTCTGCAGTGTCAATATGGCTTTGGCATATACACATTAAAATGCTCATGTGCCTGAGTCTCTATTTATGGGGTAATAGAATGCAAAATTTCAGCTGGATATTTAAATGGAGCACATTTCCTCCTTTTATAACAGCAGTGCTGGAGAGAAAGAATTTAATTTATATTTTTTTTCCCTAATTTAATATTCAGCAAACTATTTTATTTTCTCAAATATTGTAAAAAAGGGATTCTTTCCCTTGCCGAGGCTTTGTTTGCTAAGTTTCATGGCTGCAGTATGTACATTTTATGTCTGAATTTAAAAAAACCCTAGCACTTAAAAAAAGAAGTTACAACAGACAACACGCTCAACGTAAACGACAGTAATGTTATAGCTGCGTGGATGTGGCACCATAATTATAGTTTGAAAAGCAATTAAGATAACAGCCAGTACAAAGAGATCAGCCAAATATCAAGAGACTAAATTCTCAGCAAAACAAATCTCTAACTTCAAGCTAAACAAACTTTTGGTGGTCCATGTACTCCCGATTTTAATATTCACACATAGGCATGCAAAACACATACAGAGGGTTTGGGCTTCAAAAGTGTTCCTTTAGCAGCAGGCTGAGTTTAAAACTTCTTGAAGCTTTTCAGGAAATTTTCCTAACTGAGATCCCCACACATTTCAGGGCAGTTAAGCTGTGAGTTGCAGTGTTCACAGCCATTTCCTGCATTGGGGGTCAAATTGCTCATCCTCTCTCATGCAGGACTGGGATCTAGAATTTGGCTCCTCCCTGGAGGTACATTGGGCAGTGCTGCTGTGCTGCTGCTGGAAGGCTTGGCAGGGATTTGGGGTGTTTGCTGGGGCAATACTGAGGCACTGAGTGGTGACTGAATTAATCTCCTGTGCTGGCTGCATTTAGGAGCACTAGGAGCTGTTAGGTTGTGCATAAAGATAACTACACATGTACCACATGGTGTAAACTTTTACATTATATGTGTGTCTCACAATGCACTTATGAACAGACACATTTGCACACAGATTCAATATATTAATGTAGTTATGTACTCCTAGACATGTATGGATAAGAACTACAGGCATTTCACCTCAAAATCCCTTTTTTATTCCTTGTCTTTATCTATGTCTCTTACAAACCCTTTCATATATCACAAATACAACTAGCACAGGTTGCAGATTACAATTAGAACCCTATTCTACTCTTTCTGTGTCTCTAATAACCCTACAAGGCGTAATGCCTTGCTGCATTGGTGCTAAATGGTAGACTTTCCAAAGCGAAAGCGTAGTTTTCTGTTTGGTGCTGTAGGCAGACCAACTACAGGAGCGCAAAGCACAACCCAACATCTGAAATGTGCGCTTGTAGCCCAGAAAGCCAACCATGTCCTGAGCTGCATTAAAAGAAGCAGTGACAGTCAGTTGAGGGAGGGGATTCTCCCCCTCTGCTCTGGACTTGTGAGACCCCATTTGGAGTACTGGGTCCAGTTCTGGAGTCCCCAACATCAGAAGGACATAGAGCCCCTGGAACATGTCCAGAGCAGAGCAGCTAAAATTATCAGAGGGTTGGAGCACCTCCCCTATGAGCAAGTTGGGGTTGTTCAGCCTGGAGAAGAGGAGGCTCCCAGGTGACCTTCTAGCAGTTTTCCAGTCTCTGAGGGGGCTACAATAAAGCTGGGGTAGGGCTTCTCACACTGGTGCATAGCAAGAGGACAAGGGGAAAGTATTGCAGACTTGAAGAAGAAAGATTGAGGTTGGCCATTGGGAACAAATTCTTTGCTGTGAGGGTGGTGAGATGCTGGAACAGGTTGCCCAAGGAAGTTGTGGCTGCCCCATCCCTGGCAGTGTTGAAGGCCAGGCTGGATGGGCCCTGAGTAACCTGCTGTAGTGAAGGTGTCCCTGCCTGTGCAGGGGGGTTGGAACTAGGTGATCTTTAAAGTCTCTTCCAATCCTGTCCAATCTATGCTTCTATGATTCTATGAAATGTGCAGTTTTCCATAAGGGAGTACATGACGTCTTAACTAAGTTTTGCCTTAAAACATAAGTTTTGCAAAATCAATTAAATCAACCAACTAATCTTGCACATGAAACATTAAACAAGAATGAAGTGTCTGCAATTAGCAAATAGCTTTGAAGTGACTAAATATCTATCTCTATGCATCACCAACATTGGGGGTTTAAGTCCCAGATGATGTTGGACATCCTGCATGTAAGTGTTGCCTGCCTATATAATTCCAACCAGCTGAGTCTTGGAGCAGCCACACTGCTGGGTTCAGAGAGATGGAAAAGCAAATGCTAGTCACTAGTACTAGGAAAGGGCCTGTTGCATTTAAACATGAGTAAAAATAAATCAAAGTGAGCAAAGGCAGGCAGAAAGCATCATTAGTTGACATTCCTAAGCCTAAAGATACTATTTAAAACATAAGTACCCTTTAAAAGACAGGCTAGAAGGTGAAAAACAAAGTGTGACTATAGAGATAGCCCAAAGTAGCACAGAGCAGCTGACAACTCAGGAGCAAAACCCCACAGCCCTTGCCGTGCTTCCCTCCTGGGCTGAAGTGATTTCAGCAACCTGATACT
This sequence comes from Rhinopomastus cyanomelas, assembly GCA_013400115.1. NCBI lineage: Eukaryota > Metazoa > Chordata > Aves > Bucerotiformes > Rhinopomastidae > Rhinopomastus > Rhinopomastus cyanomelas. Next base: position 40,772 of record VXBP01003590.1, on the reverse strand, counting down.
CAAGAGTTTTGGAAACTTTAGAGGCATGAGAAGTTGTATGCGGAGGTGTGGCCTGGTAATTGCTCACCTTTTTTGTGCACAAACAAAAATACTGCCCCAATCAGGTTTTCCCCATCGCGTGTGAGAGCAAGTGTGGGACCTGATGGCAAGAATACAGCGTGGGAAAAGAGGGACCTACTGCCCAGTTCCAGCCCATTTGGATCAGCCTGGCAGCCAAAGAAGAACTTTCTGTTTAGAGGAATTATTTGGAACTTAAATTCCTTGACACTGGAACTTTCTTCTTGCTCTGCGTTTGTACAGTATTTAGCACAGGGAGATCAGGGTCCAGACTTATCTTTTGTATTTTAAGAGTTTTTTAAAATGTCTTGAATGCAATGGATTTGTTGTTTTGCTCCAGAGAGAAACTGAGACTTTCAGAAGTTGCCTATGAGAGAGGGGAACCTCATAGTTACAGATGACAAAGAGTAGGGTTCTAATACTCAGCCTGATTAAGGCAGTAGAAAGACACAGATCTGGACGTCCCCAAGCATTTGAGCCTGATGATCACCAAACTCCTGCCCTGAAGGTAGAGATCTCCCAAACCAGCCTAGGAGACCTATTTATATTGCATAAACAGTTTAATATTCACTAGACATAAGATATGCTTGAGGCTGTAGAGGTCAAGACGAAACTGAGAAGGACCTGTCTCTGGGGGCAGAATCACAGAATTATTGAGGCTGAGAAAGACCTCTAAGATCATCAAGGCCAGCCCAGGACCCAACATCACCACACTGGCTAGACCAGGGCACTAAGGGACATAGCCAGTCTGTTCTTAAATACCTCCAGGGATGGGGACTCCATCACTGTCCTGGGCTGTCCATTCCAGTGTCTGATCAGCCTTTCCGTGAGGAAGGCCTTCCTAACATCCAACCTAACCCTGCCTTGGTGCAGCTTCAGGCCCTGGCCTCTCTTCCTGGTGCTAGTTGCCTGGGAGAAGAGCCCAACCTCCACTTGACTACAACCTCCTTTCAGGGAGTTGTAGAGAAGGACAAGGTCCCCTCTGAGTCTCCTCTTCTTCAGGCTGAACAGACCCAGCTCCCTCAGCCTCTCCTCACCAGACTTTCCCTCCAGTCCCTTCCCCAGCCTCATTGCTCCTCTGGACATGCTTCAACCCCTCAATCTCTTTCTTGAAGTGAGAGGCCCAGAACTGCCCCCAGTGCTTGGTGGGAGGCCTCCCCATTGCACAGTACAGGGGGAGAATGATGTCCCTAGTCCTGCTGGCCACACTATTGCTGATTCAAGCCAGGATGCCATTGGTCTTTTGTGTCATCTGGACACCCTGCTGGCTCCTGTTCAGCCAGTTGTCACCCAGTACTGCCAGGTCCCTCTCTGCCAGGCTGCTCTCCAGCCACTCATCCCCCAGTCTGCAGCTGCAGGGGTTTATTGTGGCCAAAGCATAGGACCCTGCACTTGGGTCTGTTAATCTTCATCCCACTGGCCTCTGCCCACTAACCCAGCCTGTCTAGGTCTCTCTGCAGCATCTTCCTCCTCTCCACCAGTGACTCATTTTGACACCATGAGGTTCCATCCTTTGAGTGAAGTGAGGAGCAGAGTTGAACTGCAAACAGGACCTGCCTACTCCCTTGATGCAAGAAACAGTAACTGAACTACATATGGAGGGGTGGCAAAAGCAAACCTCCGTTGGAAGGATACAATGCATTTTAAGAATTTGCCGTCACAAAATAAACAAACTCACAGCTTTGATAATGGTAAATCTTGCCATTTCATAAAAAAAATTATAAGGATAAGAGATATTACTGAGGAATAATTGTTTGCTCTAAATGTAAAAAATGACTGGAGTGAATGATATGTAGTGAGAAAACTTGCGCTTTCTCCAGCACATACGGGTGATTTTCACTGAACACTGAAAATGCAGCTAAGCAAGCAGGTACAGAGGTCTGTGCTTTTCCCCTTGCCTGCCTGCTCCAGCATAGAGCAAGGAATAGGTCCTCTTTCTCACCAGAATGAAGTATTGTGAAAAGGAAACTGTAGACCAACAAGCACAGGACCAGGGCTTTCACCTCAGATGAAAAGTCAGGTTGAAGTTCCTGCTAAAGGCTCAACAGTTTATAGCAGGTGAAAGTTACTCAAATGGAGGTGCCCTCAGATCAGAAAACCCTGCTGAGGAGTAGGATCAGGTCAGTCCTGCTGGTTTTAGCTGCTGCGATGAAACCCTTATGTCCAGAGCCTGGTTTGCAGACCAGACACAGATGATCTTTCATGCCAGGCAACAACACAAGGTGTGTGGGGTTGCACCTCAGCAGGCACCCTGTGAGTAGTTAGGCATTTCTCACCATCTCACTGCCCTCATGTTCCACTGAACCCTGGCCCAGTGGGCTCAGCAACAAGGTCAAAAGTTTGTAGGGCAACCTACCACACAGATGATGTAGAGGATGTTCTGCTTCGAGGAAGCAGGCTGCAGTGGCAGGAATATGTACAGAATACAATGCCTCATTAGTTAACATCAAAAATTCCTGTGAAATAATAGTTTTAAACTCATTGCCAATTAAATTAAATTAATATATGGCTGTAGTAACATTTGGGTTTCTAGGAAGAATCGGCGTTCAATTAAAAGAGAAGTCAAACACCATTAAAATAGAAATGTATGGTAAGTGCGGTTGAATTGCACCTGTTCATTCCAGATGTTTGCAGCACATCTAAAGGCTCAGTAAATAGAGCTAATGATGGTTCTGAGTATCTTAATATCAGTAGCTGCATCACTTAAAACAAGAACTGCTTAAACAGGGTTAGAAGGTATGCTGCTGAAAACTCTGTAGGGGTAACACTGCCCTTGTGGCATTCTACAGCTTGAATTCACTTGAGGGTCCAAGACTCAGGCAATCCTCAGGGGATCTGCTTTGGGTTGCTAGTTTAGCAAAGGGAGGAATCTGTGGATTAATATGGAGGATGGAAAATGCAGAACAACAAGATGGCTCCCATGAATGTAAAGCTCAGCTCTATATATGATGAGAAGCAAAATACCAACTGGTACAAATGGTGTTGCTGCTATTTATGCTATGAGCAAGTAGAGCCACAGGTGAAGGGAGTGGAACATCTCCCTGATGAGGAAAGGCTGATGGAGCTGAGTCTCTTGAGCTTGGAAAAAAGGTGACTGAGGGGTGACCTCATTAATGTTTGTAAATATGGAAGGGGTGATTATCAGGATAATGGATCCAGGTTCTGCTCAGTGACATCTAATGACAGGACAAGGGGCAATGGTTTGAGCTAGAACAGAGGGTGTTCCGCATCAATATGAGAAAGAACTTCACTGTCTGGGGAGGTCATGGAGTCTCCTTCTCTGGAGATATTTAAAATCCGCCTGGATGTATTGTTGTGCCCCTTAATCTAGGTGATCCTGCTGTGGTGGAAGGATTGGACTAGATGTTCTTTCAAGGTCCCTTCCAGTCCCTAGTGTTCTGTGATTCGGTATTGTTCCTCCTGTGTGTGTCCATGTGTGTTTACATTCATGCACCAGGAAGCTAAATGTATTCTCTTTTATAGCCACTCAGACTTTAAATTCTCCAGACCACTTATTTGTTACTGACACTGTTCACTCACACACTTCCTTAAGTGGACCTAAAGAACCCATTTTCCTTGTTCACAACAGTTAAAGACCATGCTCTCAGCTGCCAACAAACTAGGACCTGTGTAAATCCTTTGCAATTAAAGGAAAAACATTCAAGGAAGCTCCTTTCCCAGCCTGGGATTGGAAGCTGGGATTCCTACAGAGTGGTGCCTCAACTTCCCAGCCTTTTCCTGAGGAACATGTCATGCTGAAGCATGAGTTCATCATGCACATTCCCAATGGGCAAATTCCGCATTGTTTATTATAATCAAGTGTCTCTGACGTCTTGTAAACCTGCGGAGTTTAAACTGCAGGTCTTTGGTTAGCATTTGGTCATGGGTTAGCATTGTTTTTGGAAACGAAACTTGTATCTGGGGTCAGAGAAGAGTTTTGGTGATCCAGCATGAGATAGACACTCCACTAGAAGCCCACTGTACAGGCTTTGGAGAGCCACTGTAGAGCGGCTGCTAGCCAGTTTAACACATTTCTTTCAGACCTATTACCCCCAGAAGTCTAATTTGGTATTGCAAAGCCACTTCCACCCCAGGAACATCCCATGTCCTCTGGTGTCCATAAAGCATCTCAGGCATACAAGCAATTTGTAGTCTGCAGTTTCTGATTTGAAGCGTGTGGATTGTCCCCAGAAATAATATCCAAGCAAGATATAACTCCAAGACAGCAGCAATCTCAAGGATCATCAAAACTTGTCTTTACACTAATTCCCTCTGCAGTGTAAGAATCTCTGTGCTCAAAGACACCAGGATGTGGGGCCTGGAGAATTTCATGAGGCCACCTCATCCAGCCCCTGCCTCAAGGCAGGATTAGGACTCCTGACTGATACTTTTCTAACCTGCTCTTAAAAGCCACCCACAAGGTCCTTGGACATTTTGCTCAGTGTTCTGTTAATTCATTACTGAAAAATGAGAAGACAACAGTGGGGAAGTACATACTGAGGCAGCCCCTCTCTTTAAGGACACTCTAAACATGTTCCTCAGTGCCTTGGAAAGAAGCACTATTTTTAGTATAATGATTTCTTGTCTGTTCCTGGCCATGTTTCTGTGGGGACAACCTGGCGCCATCCACAAAGCTCTGAGCTGGTTAGTACTTGGTGGGATGTGCTGGGACTGTGCAGGGCTGAGTGATGTCAGCAGACTGGGAAGCAGGAACACTGCTCCAGCTGAGGAGGAGGGTTATGTTCCTTTCCCTTCCACTGCCTCTGCTCCCTTGTAGACACAGTGTTTCCACAGGCTGTGCACAGGGACCAGGATTTGGGCATTAATTAATAGGATTATTTCTTATGAATTCCTTCTTCTCTTTTCTGTGTTTTATGAGAGTGGTAGGTTTGACTTCCCTTCAGCAGTACACCAGGGATGCGCTGGCAGGGCTAGGGATAGGGCGATAGCTACTGCCACCCTATAAACACCATCCGACATGGGGCACATTCCAAAATGAGCAGAAATGCAGGGCAGCGCATGCCCATTCCCCTCATCTTGTAAATAGAGCTCACGTCTCCCCATGTTGAGAATGCCTCCATACGTTGGATAGTCCCTAGGGAAAGCAAGATGGCATCCCAGCATTGTGCCTGAAGGGTGGTTTGTGTACACCATCTTATTCGTCAAGTAGGATTTTGCTGAAAACCAAGGTCTGAAAACATCAGTTGTGTGGAGGAGCAGCTCAAGCCAAGGAGGCTCCAAGTACCTTTGCTGCTGCTCTCATCTCAGAATCTCTTTTCTTCATTATTGTAATGCAGCCTTTCATGTGATTTCTCTATGTAACCGATAATGTTCTGGAGCTTGCATTTCACAGGAAAGGTTATTTTTGAAAAGAATAAAGAAAATCCTTATCAACCTACATGCTTGTTGTAGGAATGCCAACTCTCTTACAAGTGCAGGCCCATCCATTCCTTTATTTTGATGTTAAAAAAAAAAATCTCCTGGCCTGCAACTACAACATGTAAGAGGTATTGCAAGCAGAACTTGATCTCATCTCACTCTGAAGACAGCAGGACCCTTCTCCCCCAGAATAAATCCCAAACAAACCCCCCTCCTGAGTTCAGCTTTACTGGCGGCTTCAGCAACAAGAGATAAACTTCAACCTATGTTTCCTTTAAGCTTAGTTGTTCAACATTCTTTTTCCCCCCAATGCCTGCTTCGATCCCCTGCAAGAAGCAATTATCCAAATGATACTGTGCTGGGGATAACTGAATATCCCTCCTGATACAACACAGCGATATCAAGGCAACATCTGCAAGTCTCAACTGGTTCCATACGGTGTGCCTCAAAAAAGGGGCCCTCCTCTAAAGGAGCCTTTGAATCTGTCCTCTGTTATAAAGCACGTTGCACAGAAATGAGAGAGGGAATGGCAAAAAATTGTGCCTTGAACCCACAGTTCCTTCCCCAGGACTAACTGCTAAGCTCTAAGCGAGATAAAACCGTCAGTTATTCCGACTGCTTACAAATATCCAGGAGCCCACGTCCTTCATCGTGATCATTGGAAGGTGGAGAAGAGGATCGTAGCTCTCAGATTTTCAATCAGAACAGAGACGTCCCACTCTGAAAATCACATTTCTGGAACAAATGGGCTCCCACATGGGATGTGTTTTAGATAACTGGAGAACACTTGTCTCTGTTTGCTTACATTCCCCAAAAGTACCACACCAAATTAATCTCAAGGTCAGGGGGGATCCAGGTGTGGTACAGTAAAAACAGTTCACCTGAGACATCGTGTAGCACAATCCATCCTGGAGAAAACTGGAACTGGTGTTAAAAGGGGACTGGGGGTGGCCACAACTTACTGCTGTGGATCTGTGCTGTCTGCTCATAGCAAAGGTAGCATGACAAGTGGGAAAAAGGCAGAACCTGCTGAAGGGACAAGGCATAGATTTTCTGTAATTAGCAGCTGATGCCCATTGATTTCTGACATAGCAACTCTTTAAAATAAAACAGGTTTCACAATGGTCATGCTGGCCCAAAGTAACGCACTGGAGCTCCCGGGTCTGCTTCAGTAAAAGATAACAGCGACACCACTGCGGCGTTTAGCAGCCTTGACATGTGCATGCAATGGAGCGGGGACTGCAGCTAAAGCCCCTTTCTACTTCAGACCAATTTGTGTAAATAAACACAAACATTTCTAAGGCTTGATTGACTGAAGTCAGTGAGAAGGTCTCTGCTGACTCCACTGGGCTCCAGATAAGGTTCTTCAGTTCAGTAGCTTCCAAAATGCATCTGCTTTTCTGATTTAGTGCTATTGTTTGATGCAGGTCAAAACCAAATGAGCCTTAATTAGCTTCAAACTGAGTTCCCATGTTTACAAGACAGTGGTTTATATTTCTGAGCTTAATTCAGGTACAGGCACTGCCAGTCAGCTGCAAACTCTTGCTTCTTTTGAAATACCTGCTTGCCTCAGAGCCTGACTGTGATGCCATGTTTCTGAATCCTTGTATAATCAAAGGTATAATAAAACCAGCAGAAATTCTTGCATATCAGGATGAAAAAAAAACCCCAAACCACACAACTTCTTTGCTCACTGATGCAACCAAAACACCCAGGAGTTATTATAATGTGCACTCCCTAGACAGAGACTTTTATTTCATGCAAATTACTATGATTAAGATTCGAAGACTTTTTTTCCATTTTCACACATTACTTAATCAATGTGAAGTACTGTGTAAAAATTGCATCTCTTCATAACAGTGATTTTGACCAAGTCAAGTGTTGCTGCTAGAATCCTAATCCAGACTTGTGATTCAATTATCATTTAGAGACTTTCTAAATTCAAATGAAGTTTACCAAAAAAACCCCACCCCACCAACCCCATTTAATATCAGTATGGATAATTTGTAGGTTTTATCAAAATAGCTTCCTTTTGCAATGGAATGGAAAGCATGTAGGATTCTTTCTGTTTCAATTATTTCTTTAACTTAACATGAAAAATATGCAGTGCTGCATGGAGCCTGAGCATTAAAATGTACACCTTGGGACACTTGTTCACATTGCATAGTCAGTGCTTTATAGGCAGCCATCCCAAGAACTTACAAGAATATTTAAGAACTGGATGTGGGCATCTGATTGAAACAATGATGTTACCACGACTTAATGAGTTTCCATTCATCTGCTGACTCCAAGAAACTCACTGATACCTCATAACCCAGAGTAGGTGTCTGCTTCAGTCTTAGAGCTGCAACAACATTAAATAACAGGTAAAAACCATGACTATTAAAGCCCACCTCCTCTTGATGATTTACTTTAAAATTTGGATGTGTGTGATGCAAATTGCCCATGAACTGCTCTAACCTTGTGGTTTCCACTTGCATGGCCATGTAGTAAGGTTGGCTCTTTCAGTAATGGGTTTGGGGGATAAATTCACTGTGGGTGTTAAGGTCAGCAATAACTATGATGCTGGTTCTGGTCTCTTACATACTCGTGCAATTTGACATTGAAATTCCTTCCCCTAAGCCAGCAATGCTGGTAACAAATATTTTTGGGGAATAAAATCCCAGCTACTCAACATAAAGAATCCAATCACTGGAGAAGCTGCTACATCCCTTGGCCCCAGAGATAACACAATCTATTCTGGAGAGCATTAGCTTGGAATTCATAATGTAAAGCCTCTAGATTTCAGAGTCTGGCCAGAAAATAACATTTTCATTAATATTTTGACTAGTTATTCTCCTACAGGCACCTACAAGGGTTACCTGGTCTCTTAAATCTATTGTGTATCTAGTAGGCTAACAATTTCCCTTCCTTTTCGTTCCTCACAGGACAGAAATTAGACTTTGTCATTCCATATTATTTGCGACATGTTGACATTATAATTTAAAAGGATGCAGCAGTTCTGAACAGCTGGAGAGTAATCCTGAACAATCCTTGACAGTTTCCTTTGGAGGATGAATGCCCCTCCCTGGAGAACTGCACAGTCTCTTATTTTAAACTAACAGCTAATTTTAGACAGTTTGCCCTCTTAGATATGCATGCCACAGAGACTTCTCTACATGGTGAACAGCAGTGACCAGAGATAAGCACCCACACAGAAAAGACAGAGCTCTAAAATAGATTTTAGCTCTTCTAAGAGACATGACTTGTTTGCTGTATTGCCTGATGGAGCCAGAGAGAGACTCATTGCTGGCGCTCTCTGAGATGCAGAGCTGAAAGCTTCTTGGACTCTACACATGCTTTGGGACTGCTGTGGTTTCCTTCTCCTCTGAGATTTGGGAGAATTACTTTAAGCAGAGGGGAATATTTTCCCCCCACCCCACAGGTTCAGCACACTGTCCTTGAACCCTATTGCTCCTGGAATGCAGCAGAAAGCAATCTGCAGCAGCGTTAGGCATCAGCCCTTTCTCTCAAAGAAATGGGTGCAACGACACCCAGCGATGTATGGCATGAGTCAGCAAACACCTTGGGGAAGACGGAAATGAGCTTCATAAGGCTTTGCCTTTGGGGTTGTTGAGTAGGGAGGAAGATGGGACCTGGGACATCTCCAGTTACCTTGCCAGGAAGAAGGGAAGCTTCTGTGACTGTCAAACAGAGGCCCATTTTTCCTGCCCTTCTACAGGTAGGGTCTAAACTGGAAGACAGATTAAAACACTCTCTACTGTTGAGTGCCTGTGTCTTTATCCAGAAATGCCTCGTGTTTTTTTCCTCTTTTTTTCCCCCCTCACATCATCATGTTCCTTGTACATCTCAGGCAAAGGCACGCAGGTTGCAGATCAGACATCAGGCAGGTCACCCATCTGCCAGGTCTGTGGGGTGATTTGGGTTCAGATGGAGGGTAGCCAAAAGCTTCTGAAATACTTATTACTTTATCATGTGCCATGAGGTCTTAACAAAAACGTATCTGGCTTGTAGAAGTCACTGCAAGGACAAGCAAGATGCTGTGCCCTGTGAAGCACAAGAGAACCAGTTCTGTTGCCACAGGAGCTGGAGTCCCTGTCAATGCCCTTGGAGACTCTCCTGAAAATCACAGAATCACAGAATCACTCAGGTGGAAAACTATGAAACATTTTGACTTTCTAAANGGATGGCGACTCAACCATCTCCCTTGGAAGCCCATTCCAGTGCTTGACCACCCCTTCTGTGAAAAAAGTTTTTCCTAATATCAAGTCTGAACCTACTCTGTGGTAACCTGAACCAAGTTCCTCTTGTTTTATCACTAATTGCTTGTGAGAAGAGACCAGCACCAACCTCTCCACAACATTCTTTCAGGTAGTTGTAGAGGGTGATGAGGTCTCCTCTCAGCCTCCTCTTCTTCAAACTAAAGAGCCCCAGCTCTTTCAGTCATTCCTCATCAGTTTTATTCTCTAGGCCCTTCACCAACCTAGTTGCCCTCCTCTTCACCTGCTCCAACACCTCCACATCTTTCTTGTAGTGAGGTGCCCAAAACTGGACACAACACTCAAGATGTGGCCTCATCAGTGCCAAATACAGGGGGATGATAACCTTCCTACTCCTGTTGGCCACACTATTTCCGGTACCAACCAGGATGCCATTGGCCTTCTTGGCCACACTGCTGGCACATATTCATCTTCCTGTCTGTTAGAACACCCAAGTCCCTCTCTGCCACACGGCCCTCCAGCCACACCTCCCCAAGTCTGTAGCGTTGCATGGTTCGTTGTTTGTGCTCTGTACCTCATGTCTATCATGGGTACAAGAGCAAAAGCAAAGAAGGACTGAATGGACAAAGTGTTTTGTGCCATGGAATGACCAAAAGCCTCTGGTGCTCAAATAGGTGTGATGAGCCAGACTTGAGCTGCACTCAGCCATATCTTTCCTAGATTCACAGCAGACAGTAGTGTAGTCAGTCTGGTGACTGCTGTTTGACTCCCTCTTTGCTGGGACAACTGAAAAGCTTTGCACCAATTCTTATGGGGCTTTGGTCCAGCCTTTAATCCATACAAGGTTTTTTCCGTGCTGCACATCTCCCTTAGGGAACAGCCTGGTTTTCTGAACAGGAACTGCAGCTGGCTGCAGAACAAAAATTTCTGGAGTCAGGCTATACTGGATACTGTGCCCTGTGAAGTCAAGGAGACTGGCTTCAAGGACAACAGCTTGAGGTCCCTTCTTGAGCTGTCACTCAGGGGTTTGCCTCATGGTTCCTACCCGTTAAATATTTCTATCATACAAGGATAGTGCTCCAAAGAGGAAAGTCTGTCAGAAAAAAACCCATAAGAGTTCCTACTTCTCATTTCTGTAATTAAAAATTAGTCCCATCAACTCTCAGAGCTCTAATCTGGGTGTAATACTTTCCAAGAAGAGAGTGCTTCTGTTGAAGAGTCTAGAGCTACAAGCTTAAAAATCCAGATTTGGGAACAAAGTGCTTTTAAAACCAATTTCACTGTATTTATTCTGTAGTTGGAGGAGCCAACAAGTCATGCAAGAAACCCTTGTGAATATAAAGTGACTGAGTGGACTGATATAAACTCACCTCTGCAGGATCTTTGTCACAAGAATAATGCTGTTTCTGTGAAGAAGCATCTGCAGGCTTCTGCCCTCACGTGGAGCAACATGGAGCAGCTGAACAGGTAATAGCCAACATTATGCCTTGGGGCCAGCAGGGATGGGAGATGAAGCTGTTTGAAGACTTAGTCTGCGTGCAGGCACTTGAGTGAATATCTGCAATGTGTGTGCCAGAGCTGAAGGGTTTATAGAGCTCAGGTGTTTGCACCTGATAAAAAGCCAGGACAAGTGATGTGGGAGTGTGGAAGTCTGAAGAGGAGAAGTCAAGACTCGATCTCTTCCCTTGGATGATTCATTATCCTAAAAAACAGGATCTGAGCTGTATTTTTCATTAGCGACCAGTCCTCCCAGCTAAGAGAGGACCCCAAGAGCAATTCGCCAGTATGTGGGATTGGAGACTGTGAAGCAAAATAATTTTCTTAGGTCCTTTCAAACTTCCTCTCAAGCACTTGCTAGAAATGTGAGCACAGCCAGTTTCTTCTCCAGAAAGAGTAAAGTATAATGAAATGTCTTAGCAGGGTTTTAAACCCAGATATCCCTATTGATTTCCCATGGAAAGCAGAAAGGGGTGAATAGTAACAGTGCCTTGCCTCAGGTCAGTTTTCTTGTGCTGAGATGCTAAAAATGTAGCTAAAGAAGTCGAGCTTTACCAGAAATTGTCCTGTCTAGCACATAATCCCTCATCCATAATGATCAACTCACTACCCCACTACCCTCTCCATCATGGTTCTAAGTATGAAGTTGATGCAAGTCTGTGTAAAACCCTATGATGCGATCCAGGAGACATGGTGGAAAAATATGACCAAGACAAGGGTATGGAAAACTTGCAAACTCTGCTCTTTGAAGGAAGTTGAGATGCTCTCTGAACTTCACAGAGGTCTTTGCAAAACGTTCCTGGGACAGCCTGATGGGGAGAAACCAAGGGCAGCGGGTAGAAGAAGGGCTGGCGGGAAATGTCAGAAAACTGCTGGCTAAGAGCTATTGAACCACAACACCCTCTGATCTTGTTCAGGAGATCTTCTGGGACCTCATTCTACCCTCTCATCCAGAAATGGGAAGCCTCTGGGAGCCAGTGGGCCCTGTTGACGACTAGCAGAGCAGATTGCTGGTGTGAGGCTTGTTCCTCCAGTGTCTGATGGCTGTGAAATTGGAAGCACGGCCCCCGGAGGCTAGTATGACTTGGGAAAGAAAAATGTTTACCCATAGCCAAAAGTCATAGCTCTCAGAATGGTAGAGGTTGGAGGGTATCTCTGTAAATCATCTAATTCAACCTCTCCGATAGAGCAGGATCAGTCTTCACCAAGGATGGAGTTGTCTTGTGCATCCGAACGTGACTTTGAAAATGGAAAATCCTCTCCTGAATTTCTTCATGCACTGGCAGCAGATATTTGTATCTTTCAGGACAGAAAGAAAACAAAAACCTCCTCCAGATTTTCTTCTTTCTTTGCACATTTTCAATTCAAATAGATTTGTGCAAGCTATACTGAAGGTGCCACAAATCTTCTTGCATGGTTGAAGTTGATTAATTGGGGTCGGAAGTGAAAATTAAAAAATGGCAGCAGCTCCCAAAACACAAACGTCCTCTCTTGGGCCTTGCAGATGATGGAGCACGAACTGAGATGTCTGAGCTGTTTGTGCCTTGAAGAGGATGATCTCCTTCACCTTGGGTTAAATGCTCAAGAGCAGAACTGGGTTTTGGGGAAAGGGGATTGGCCTCATAATATGTATATAATCCTCAAGATAATCAATTTCTTACAGGCGCTTTGTAAACTTTTGTGTTCAAGAGCGCAAGCCATAGTACTTTCTAAATCCCTAGGGGTTGTACTTGATATCTGTTTGTTATTTCCTAATGCTATTCAATCTTTTTCCCCCTTGTTTTTTTTTTGAAGCTTGCAGCAATAAGCCTGAGACTTACGTCTACAGTCACCACTGCTTCTGCCATTCTGCAGTGAACTTTGTGTGCGTTTTCATATTCCTTTTCTTACCCTTCTGATAAAAGCATTATCAGGGAAATTCAAAAGCAAGCAGAAAACTGGCATAGCTAATTTAGGCTAATTAGTATGGCAGAAGCTGAGTCTTGTACTTCAGAGGTTCTCATGCCCTCCCATGTCTCCACCTGATCGCCTTGTCCAGCAGCAAACCCAGGAGGCAGCTCCAATTATATCATAACCTCTTCAAACACCAAGCCACTCAAGCTAATTTTATCCTATTAAACAGACTGAAGGATTCAGAAGAAAGGTTCTCCCCCAAAAGCTTCAATTACCAGTGTCCCTGATTACCATCTTTACAATCCTATATGCTACAGTTAAATACTTTTTTGCTTAGTGTTGCTTTCTTGATTTAGATGAAAAGCAAGTATTAAGAGCATGTCTTTTCAACTCAAGCAAGTGACATTCATAAAAAAAAAAAGGAACCTCTCTTGTTATTAGAGTGTTTAATCAAAGTCAAGTTTAGAACCGTTCAAAGACAATGTAATTGGGGAAAATGTAAACATCCCCTCGCATCCGTTGGCATTTAAAGCAGCCACAGGTAGCTGCCAGTAACAGCAGTGATGGCCAAAAGTATTAGGTCTAGAGGGGAAAAAATACATAAAGAAAACAGCAGGATCTCCTGAAGCCAGGAAATGTCGAATGGTGTTTGAACTAAATCTCATGTCACTATTGAGTAATAAAGATAGAAAACGGCCTCTGTGATACTGAGCTGGTTCATCCTTCTTTGCACCACCATGTGGTAGAGGTTGGCTGTGAGCGTATGGCCATGCCTGGTGAAACACACTCTTCTGGGTCACAGACACACCTGGGCTTAGGGCAGCCTTTCCTCCCTATGCCCAATTGTGACAGTTGCCTCGAGCCTTGGCTGGTGATTCTCCATGATGCTCCTTCTCTGTTGACTGTGCCCATGTGAGGTAGTAGTTCATTAGGGAAATACCTTGCCATGCTCCTGGCCAGTGTCTCCTACAAGCGGTCTGCAATCTTGTCTGGTGACTCCAGGTGCTGCTATAATTCAAATAATAATTATAGGATCCAGGCTATTATGCTTAAGAACAGAAAAGAAAGTGGAAAGACTATGACTGTATGTCATCTGAGCTTCAAATGAACCCTGTCCTGACCACTGAACATGGGAGGAGTTCAGGCTACCGTAGTACCTATCAGGACAGCACTTGTAGGAAAGCAATATGATTATATCGATCATCTGGAAAATTCAGTAGCACAAGTCACAGCAAAAGCACCTCTCATTTTTTTAAGAGGAACTTGTTCTTCACCTTCCCCAAAGAGTCTAATTTTGCTTATTACTCTCCCACAGACAGTGATTGTTTTAAAAACACTTACAACTTAATAGAGTCATCCTAACTTGTTGGCTCCTGATCCATCGTGGGCTGTGGTATTTGGGGGCTGGATTTCACTTCTGATCTACTTATCCAGGCAGCTGAAAATGAGCATTTTTCTTGCTCTCTAGAAACAAACAAATAAACAATTTCTGTCTTCTAACAATTCAAATGAATTTCACCCGATTGCCCAGCTCTTTGGGTGATATGGAAGTGCTATTGTCTGCAGACAATGTTTCTCATGCAAATGAAACAACAGCTAAACAAGAATCCTCCCTATCTCTGTTTGGGCCAATTTTCTTAACGTTTCAGCAAACCTTAATCTGTTGGCAGAAGTGTTTAGGCCCATTAACAGCTAAAGTCTCAGAGTCCACAACTCGCCCTGCTGACAGTAAACAAGGAATTTGAGGAATGGCCTTCAAACAATGGCTAAGCCACAAACCATTTTGTCATCCAATGCTGTGAAAGGCATCGAGGCTCATGATTTTCTTCCTTGGGTTACAGAGATTTGAAAGACTGGCTTCCCTCCCCTGAGTCCCCAGCACCCTCCAGGCTTGGGTTACAGCTGTTTTATTTGCCTTTCCAGCCCTACAGCTGTGGGATGGGTTATGCAGGTGTGTTCCCGGCAAATGACTCATTCCAGGGTTTCGTATTATTTATTTGTATTGACCAGCTCAGAGGCTAGGGCCCCCTTGTGCTCATCACTGCCCAGATGCAAGACAACTCAGTGATGCTCTGTGCCCTGCAGGGCAGGCTAGTGGATTTAATTTTGTTCATGGAATACTATGCCCAGGTTGTTCCCTAACAGAAAGCTTACCCTAGGGACGAGAAATGAATGGTAATTGCTAAACAAATAGATAAAACCTATAAATCTTGCCTCTCACCATCAGGGCTGCTGTGTGAATGCTGGGGCTGCTCATCCCACTGTGTTTCTCAGAGGTTCTACTGGGTAGTGCCATGGAAAGTCCCTTTGCACCCCACTGCCTGAATTGCACCCAACTTTTTCCCTTTCCCCTGGGGAAATAAACACAGCCAAGATGATGGCAGATGGCAGCAACCCAAAAGAGAATGTGGTCACATTTTTACCTGGAGTTGTCTGGAAAATGCAACTGAAAACTCATAGTGCCAACATCAATGCCACGCCAACACCAACGTCAAGCCAACACCAATGACATGCCAATGCCGTTTGCCTCTCTCACTTTGCCCAAGCAATGCTGGAGTGTGCATCCAGCAAAGAACTGAAGACCAACATGATAGAGACCCTGCCATTGTGTTCTTCCCACAGAGGAGGTCAGGAAAAGGTGGCACAGCACCATCTTCCAAATTGTCCTCACCTGCTCCCTTGCCAGAAAGCAGTGGAAAAGCCAGAAGCAAAGCCAAGGACTGAGGCTTAAAATAATGTCCTCTCACACCTGGCCCAAAGATCATCCAAAGCAACATCCTGAATAAATGTTCCAGCTAAAGCAGTGCAGCATGGATTACCTTTTTCTCTACTGGTTCCCCACAAGAAAAACCAAAGAGGGAAGGGAAGAGAGGATTGAGGAGCAGCACAGATGAGGAAGTGCTCTTTGGATGCACATGCAGGTATCTCATACTTCGACCTGTTCAGGCTGCATCCAAACTGTTGCATCCACCAGTGCTCATGAGATCTCCATCAGCACTAGCAGGTCTTGTGAGAGAAGACAGGACTTTCTGTTGTGCCACAGCTCTGGACTGTCCACATTTCACTTCTTCCCTTCTGACACTCAACATCATTAAAGGGCACAACATGAGGTTGTTTTAGTATGGTGACATCTGGGCAACCTTTTGACAGCTCTCGTATCGATTAGTTCAAAGATTTCAGCCAAGACTTTGTTTCCTCAGTACATATATTCTGTAGCAGACAAGACTCTGGGTTTCTATACCAAAACAGGTTTAAAAAATAAAATAACGCTTGTGGCCTAATGTGCTTGTCCTTTGACACGCCATTGAAAACAATAAATGTTACAGACTTTCACGGCAATTTTAAAAATGAAACCTGGCATCAGTCACTCTATTAAATTGAGTTATTCTTCCATGCCAACCTTGTTTTATTTAAGTCTTCAGACCACCATGGTTACAGCAACACTGTTGGTAACTGCTAATTAAACACGAGAGAGAAGGTTATGAGACAATTTTGCAGATGAAAATTGGGAATCAGTCTGAGGATGAGGCTATCAAGCTACAGATTTGAGATCAGGAATTAATTCTTGGTAATGTGATGCCATATGCCCACACCCACATGAAGAGATGTTGGGTGTGGTGTTGGCTGCTGGCACACAAGTTTACATGTCCCACCTCATGGTGTGGTGCCACCATCCCACCTTTCAGCTCTTCATACAAGCATTTAACTACAATTCCAGCATTTCCCTGACTTCATATTCAGACTGATGTGAACAGATGGAGAGGCAGGACATGAGTCAGACAAATGAGAATTGGAAGCATGAGGAAAGGATGAAAACTAAGAGCCTGGCATGGAGCAGACATCTTTATCAGCAGTCCTAGCACCACAGTGATGGATTTTGCCAGAGGAATGTGACAGCAGCACTCCTTGAAGGACACTTTTTACAGGACTGAAGACTGTTCCCTACTCCTAATGCACTGAGGAGTTCTTGCAGTTCCCAAAATACCAACCAGAAACACTGCTTGGAAACAAAGTGGAGTTTATGCAGCAACAGAGCCTTTCAAACTACAGGACTGCATCAAAGAGGGGATCTAATAAAATTTTAAAAAGAAACAAGCTATAAACCTCAGATCAAACGCTCTGATTTTTTTTTTTTTTTGGTTGATGTGTGGCAGCTGATGCGAAGTATTCTTGGACTGAGATCATCCAGTTAAAATTTATCAGGTATTAGAGAAAAAAACAAAGCCCAGTAGAACTGGAAGAAAATTCTTTCTTTAAGTGCTGCTGTCTGCTGGGTGGGGCCATCATTAGGCACAGACAGCAGTCATCTAGGGAGAGGCAGATGCTGCAGGTTTTTATATCTCACTTGTTCTCAGGGTGTACAGCAGTTCGTAGCCTCCTCCTGCAAGGGTGCTTCTCTGTGTGACCCCACACATATTCTGCATCTTACGAAGAGGAAGGGCTCCTTCTGCCTTTTCACCTCTAGTCTTTGATTAGAGAGGAGATGAAAAGAGAAGCCTCATTCAAGGCTATCAGTCTAAGATAAGAGATACTGAATGAATGACAAAGCTTCAGTATTCAGCACTGGTGAGG
>VXBP01003590.1:0-23125 GCA_013400115.1 Rhinopomastus cyanomelas | reverse complement strand
TCCATGGGGTCTTTCCCAACCAAAGTGATTCTGTGATTCTGTGATCATTGGAATTATGAGAGACACAGACAAGCAAAATTTGACATGCATCGAGCACATAAGGGCACATCAGCTAATCTAGAAGTTTTAACTTATAAATTCAAAATGTTTCATAGTTTTCCTCTTTGAGGCAGGTATAAATTAAAACTGGATATTTTGCTGATGAATTCATTCTTCTTTTGGGCTCTATCACAAGTGAAAATTGTCTCAGTGTTCACAGCTTAATCCCAGTTAATCAGAACTTGTAATCAGAGACATCACCTCATATCTCTACTTGAAAGTGAAGCCAGAGTTAATATTCCTGTGCAGTCCAGGGACCTTTTGGTGGGCAGATGGACCATCCATCCATAAACGAGGGGGCATGGCTCTGCTGAAAAGAGAGACACCAGCTCAAAACATGTCTCTTCAGGGAAAGGACGGCATCCCAAACACAAGGCTTTCAGCCTTGCCAAGTTCTCTGCGGGGTATGAGGAGCTTCTTTTTAGCTGCCTAAAAACAGCCACTCAAATTTTGCAAGCACAAATATTCCCCCCAACGTAAGCATGGCATGAATCAAGCACTAAAAGTTAATCAGCATCATTAAATCTGTCAAACCAGCAGGTTATTAAAATTACCACTATTCACTCTGAAAATGGGAACAAAAAATTCTGCTCCAGCTTTCTGAGCCTGTTTGTCTTGTTTTCCCACACTGCTTATGAATTACTGCAGTACCTTACAATGTCCTCCATCCATCTTCATTAGCATTGTGAACAAATTGTATGGGGCTGTAATGTAGCATTTTATTTGGGGGGGTATTGTACAACATATATGACGTACAGAAAATGGGCAATTTAATATGAAAAGAATATTGTTCCTCAGAATTTTTATTTTCTAAACAGTCATTTCAGTTGGGAATTATTCCATGATTTGTGCATAATTTCTCGTGGGTAGTTATTTAAATATAAATAGGGAAAATATGTAATTCCATATGGTGGCTATCTACCCGTTCTTGATGCCTCTCCATATTTTTAATAGTGCAATAAACAAAAGATAAAAACATCTCTAAGCCACACAGTAGTCAAAAGAAGATAATTGTGTCTGTATGTGTTTATTGTAACTTGAATGTGCTTCAATTAACTTTCCTAAATATTTCCCAGTTCTTTTAAAAGAAACTTAAATTGGTTTTTATTTTGTGAAATTTGTTTTCTGTGCAATAAGGACAAAAAAAACCACCCCACCCCAATGTCTTTGTTTACCTCATTATGAGTGATAGAATCACAGAATTGTTCAGGTTGTAAAAGACCCTTGGGATCACTGAGTCCAACCATCAATCCTACTCTACAAGTTCACTCCTAAATCAGATACCCCAACACTACGTCTAAACAACTTTTAAACAAATCCAGGGGTGGTGACTCGTCCATTCCAGTGCCTGAGCACTCTTTCTGTGAAGAATTTTTTCCTGATGTCCAATCTAAACCAATGCTGTTGGAGCTTGAAACCCTTCCCTCTGGTTCTGTCCCTAATTACCTGTGAGAAGAGATCAGCACCAATGTCTCCACAATGTCCTTTCAGATAGTTGTAGAGAGCGAAGAGGTCTTGTCTTAGCCTCCTCTTCCTCAAACTAAACAGCCTTAACTCTCTCAGTTTCTCCTTTATTCTCCAGGTCTTTCACCAGCTTCATTGCCCTCCTCTGCACTCGCTGTAGCACCTCAACATCTCCCTTGTACTGAGGTGCCCAAAACTGGACCCAGTACTCAACGTGCAGCCTCACCAGTGCTGAGTATGAGGGACAATCACCTCCCTAGTTCATAATCACCTCCTTTGCAGGAGCAAAGTCCCAGCTCTTTATTTCCAACAAGTTTATGGTTTTTTATCCATTCTCACATGGTTAGTATTAAAGTAAAAGATATCAGATTGCTAGTGCTCCCTAGGAAGAGGCAGTGCATCATCACTTAATATATCATGTATCAAAATGTGGTACAACATGGAAACAGTAGAAAAGCAGTCCCTTCCACTTTTGCACTGCAGTCCCTATTACAAGTCAAGAACTTACTACCCTTTCTCCTGCAAATCATCAGGGCAACAGGAACAGAGAGAGTGTATCTAGGATGCTGGTTGTAATTAACCTTGAGGCTTTTATTTAAACAAGGTCAAACTTTTTACAGCTTTACAAATCAAGGTTGGGTCCACATGGCTCTATAGTATCAGGCTGATGACAAAATGCACATGGAATACTTATTAAACAGCATTTATTTATAGAAAATACACCCTGCAAGCTTCTGAGAGACACATCCACTGGCTGATCTAGCACTGACACTCAGCTCCAGCCCCAAAAAACCACCCCAAGGTGACCAGCTGGTATGCGTTAAAAGCTGAGCAGAATCACTAATTTGTATGTTTTCTGTAGAAAAATTTGGAGTCTGGGTTTGAAAAGTGTGATGTCTTCTGGCCTTTTTTTCCCCAGATTCAGTAAGTTGTGTCATTACCTGCAGATTTGTAAGCAGTTTTGTTAAACCCTCCTGTAGTGCCTGACACTTTGTCTAAGAGTCCTTGATTAAAATAGTCAGGGTCTTCAACCCATGAGATTAATGGTGACCCAGGTGGGAAGAATGGGATGGTTCCCACATTAATGCTTCCTAAGTGGGAAGGATTGAGAGACCCACAACACTGGTGTAAATGCACTTTTATCATGTGCTGCCAAGGATTCAAGATCAGGTATCCATAAATTAGTTCATTTGCAAGCTAACTGTGATTCTAGTGTGATAGCAAAATTACCAGAGATGGATTACAATCATCCCAATATCTGCTGTTCTTTTCTTAATTTTGTCTGATTTTTATTTACTTTGTCCTCTGCTTTATTTAGGTTTTAGTGGAAGGAGAAGGAAGGAGGATATCTGAGTTGAGAAATATGACTTTGTAGTAAATAGCTACCCAGGAACCTTCATCAATCTCTAAAATCAACACACTTGTCTTCCTCTGGCCATTCTTGGTTATCTCCTCCTGGCTATCAGGAATAATTTTTCATGGATTAGGAACAACACACTAGGCTTCCTATTCTGTATTCTAAACAGTAGTTTTCAAGTCATCACCCCCATTCATAAATTCAGTGTACCACAGCACAATGAAGAATCTCAGCCACAGCACCTGACATAGCTGTTTTATGTGACAGTCCACTCTGTGGATGTCCCTTGCCAAAATCCTATTCCTAGGTTTGTCAAGAGGAGATCCATGTGGACAATAGATGCCTTCTATGTGACCCACCAGTCATGAAACAGCTGATGCCATTCCTCTAAATGATTTAGATAATTAATCCTCAATAATTTATTGGCTCAAGGGCTTTTTCTTGTACGAGTTACGCAGACTCTAAGGGACCGTTGCTCAACATGTTCACGCTCTTAAACTTCACATCTGATTATCACAGCCACTTCCCAGTATGAACTATGGGTTGCTGGAAACATCAGTAGAGCTGCAGTTCACTTTTTCACCTAAACCTATCACCTACCCATAGCATACCGCTTCACATCCAACCCATCAAAATTCCATCTGTGACAGAATCACTGAATTATTGAGGCTGGAAAAGACCCCTAAGAGCACCAAGCCCAGCCTATAACTTAACATCACCACATCAGCCACACCAGGGCACTAAGGGCCATAGACAGGCTGTCCTTAAATACTTCAAGGGATGGGGGCTTCACCACCTTCCTGGGTCAGTCTATTCCAGTGTCTGATCACCCTTTCTGTGAGGAAGTGCTTCCTAACATCCAACCTAACCCTCCCCTGGCAGCTTCAGGCCCTGCCCTCTTGTCCTGGTGCTAGTTGCCTGGGAGAAGAGCCCAACCTCCACCTGACTACAACCTCCTTTCATGTGGTTGTAGAAAGTGATACGTTCTCTTCTGAGTCTCCTCTTCTCCAGGCTAAACACCCCCAGCTCCCTCAGCCTCTCCTCAACAGACTTCCCTCCAGTCCTTTCCTTAGCCTTGTTGCTCCTTTGGACCCGCTCCAGCCCCTCAATCTCTTTCTTGAAGTGAGGGCCACAGAACTGCCCCCAGTACTCAAGATGAGGCCTCGAGTACAGGGGGAGAATTACATCCCTAGTCCTGCTGGCCACACTATTCCTGATACAAGCCAGGATGCCATTGGCCTTTCATGTCACAGTCCTATCAGCAGGTCCAAAGCAGAGACCAAACTGGGTGGAGAGAGAGATGTTTTTCAGCATTTTAATTGACTTATCCTTTCATCTGTTCCCCCGCGTGCCCCCTGACTATGAGTGTTCAAGCGGCTGTAGTAACCCCCTGGAAAAATACCCAGTTGTACTAAATGAGATTTTTAAGTGTGGGTGCTTAAGTATCTGCATGAAGCAAATTTCTACCCTCTTCTCATCAGAATGGAAACAAGACCATGTGAGTGATGTGACCAATTACCACTGAGCACCCCAGAGCAGCTTCTGAATATTCACATCCAATTGCTCCTTTGGTGGAACAATTGGTTTGAAGGGTTTGAAAAGGCAATGATGTCAAATGTGCAGCGTGATTAAACACAGTGAAATTACCAGCCTGGGAGCTGAAAAAGCAGCTCTGTTTCCTTCCCAGCATAATTCTGTTCTTGGATGCTGCTCTGATGGGAGCTGTAAACACCGAATCTATCGCAGCAAAGGTGCAGCTGAGTTCTGGAGACAGCACAGCCTGGGACATGTGTGGGAGCCTTGACATGGGTGCAGCAAGTCAAATGGCTCCTCCACCCTGGTCTTTATGCAGAACAACATTTCTGTCCCAGGCAGAGCAATGCAGCAGCACAATTTGCACACACACTGTGATGCAAATGTCATCTGAATCAAAAATTTTTAGCATCAAGTGTCTGAGAGCTGAATTGCCTGGATAACAGGCAAAGGCTACACATTTTCCATCAAAATCAGCTGCACCTTAGTGCTCTTCCACTTTCTGTACAGACAAGGAACATGTTAAACACACAATCCTGCTGCTTGGTTCACACCTGTTTCTGTCATCACTGAAAACGGCCTTCAGTCTTTTCAAAAAAGACCGTTCATTCCCTCATCCAAGCCTCTCCTGTTTCAAAAATGCTCACACTACACGTTACAGCTCAGTAATAACCCCAGCTTCATGACTGAGTCATGCAGATCCAAGCATTAGGAGAAAACAGCATTATTTTAGAAGCGCAGTGCACAGAGAAGTGTGTGGTTCCCAAATGGCAGAAGGGAGCTGGGAGCACACATGAAGGGAAAAAACCAACCCAAAACATCCTGAAGGATCATATCCCTTTCAGAGAGGGTGGGCACGAAATGCTGCCCACCTCTGGCTGCTCAGGGCTGCGGCCAGTTCAGAAAACAATTTCTCTCCCCCGGTCCCCTTTGGGGAAGGTAATTGTGCACAAAAAGAATTATTATTTTAATTTTTCTTAAGGAGTAGCTCCCATACATTTTGTGAATGTGTAAAAAGGCTTCTAGAACATGATGCAGGAGGGCTAAGATGAGGAAACACCCTATATAAAATCTTCCCTGGAACTAGGGAACTTTCTCTCTTCCTTTCTTCTTGTTTCCTACCCAGAGCTCCAGCTAATTTTCCCTATACATAGGCTGCCCCCACCCCTTCAAAAAAAAAAAAAAAAAAAGGGTGGGGGGAGAGAGACTGTATTCACTAATTATACATCCTGAAAAGAATTTGGTTCAGTGTAAGATGATCCTAGTGATATGCTAATCCTTTTTTCTGCTTGGTGCAGCCTGAAGCCTGTGTCTAACATTTTTTTCAACTGTATGACAATAAAAGTTGTGGCAACAAAAGGAATAAATGGGCAGCTAAAGAAGGTATAGCTGAAACACATGGCAGACCAGTTCTCTCCTCTCCTTCTGGCTGCTCTTTTGTAGGCTCTGGTTTGGTATCCTCAAGTCAATAGCCGAAAGCCAGCCACCTTAGCAACTTAGTATGACACCCAAGCCCTCTCTCTTTACATTCATGAATAGTCAGCAAGCAGCAGACAAAATAGAACTAATCTTTTTTGACAGAATTGTTCAATTTTAGAGGGAAGGCTTTTGAGGCACCTTCCATACTTTTGCAGAATATGAGACAACAATGGCCACCACCCCATTTCACAAAAGGACGACCAGGGGTGTGAGTGCACACACAGGCTCGCACAACAGCCATCTCAATAAAATATCACAGCTAAGTTCAAGCAACGGCAGATGTGCCCACTGTTAGGCTGGGAAAGCTGTCAGGGAAGAAAAAATTGATTATGTATTTTTTATATATATATATAAATCTCTCCATTGTTTTGCAGCTGAATGTTAAACACACGCATCTCAACAACGTGCAATTAGGCTTATTTGTCTTGACTACCCAAAGTTAGGAGAGCTGATTAATATCCGCACTTTAATTTACTGTCATAGGCTGATAACTTCATCTTTTTTTTTTTCTTCTTTCGTTTATTTGGACCAATGATTCTTACTGTGAAATGTGTTCAAGCCAGCAGGTTCTCGCCTGTATTTAAAAGATGGGTTTGCCATTTCAAAATCCTGCAACACTGCAGCCACTCACAAGTCTAGTATGTGCTGAGAAGGATGTTCCTCTTTTTCCTTTCTCTCCCCTGCATTTAATGCAAGCCATATCTCTGTCTCCAAACACAGTCTGAGCAGGAAAGAGAAGGAAATAATAAAAGTAATAACAATAATAAAAATCTACCCCGTCTATGGGCAAAAACAGAAGCTAGCAACACGGTCCATGCAGCTGCAACACTACATTTAAAATTCAGTTTACTCCTAGGAAGAGGGCTAATCCTGCCCCTGTAATTCCCTACAGCCAAAATGTACCCCCCTCCCTGAGTGACAGTGCAATGCAAAGACACTCGCACGCTTATCTTCCCCAACCAGATGGCCGACTTGGATCAATGCACACACGCCACGATCAATGGGAGCGATAAAGAATTAGGAAAACAGTGGTACATGCTCCCAGAAAGCTTGTACACTGCATAATTATTTTATGATTCTACACATGGCTACATGTGATACTGGAGTCAAGAAGGAAAAGGATAATTAGAGAGCCAGAAAGCACCCGTACTGCACTACACACTTTGTCAGTCAGCAGTTCCCACTCGGCTCAACTCACCACTGTTATCTCCTCTCCTGCCCCCTTGCAAACGAATTTCGGGAATATGCAAAATATTAGGGGGCGGCGGCTTCTGGGTTATAGAGACAGGGTACGGGAGATTAGCGTGTCCTGTGATATGACAGCAAAAGTTTTTGTCTGAGGAGTGGGGTGGACCACGTGAGTGTTGCTTGGGGAGTGGAGCGTGGGCTGGCATTTGTGGGGCACAGGGTGATGAGTGACAAATGGGGGCTGTTTCTGAACCCTTCTAGGGCTTTGCTGGGAGAAGGATGTACCCATGTCCTTTCAATAAAATCCAGCTGTTTATGTTACTCTCCGGGTTTGGATGTTTTTATCTCCTTTCCTCCCAGCAGCAATTTTGTGATTGGCTCCTTGTCTCCAGCCTATTTGCCAAGCAGAAGAGTGGGGGAGGAAAGATCTGCCCTCTCCCCCCTCGAACTGATCGAATGACACAGAATAAATATCAAAGCACTGTGAATGTGGATGCCAAAGAGCACATGACCAAGATTAGGGAGCAGAACAATGCCAGGCAGAAAGCTGCCCTTATGTGGCAAGGCAGGCAGACAGAAATCACTGTGCTCAGCACTTTGCAAAAACACCTCATCACTGCCTCATGCCACTAACACATCCTGGCCCTGCTGGCACTGGGTGTAAGACCACCCTGGAATTGCTGATGGGGACAGAGGGATGACAAGGAGCTCTTATCCCTCTGTCAGCTGCTGATGGGCTGCCATCAACATTGGAGGCAAAGATGAGGAACCCTTCTCTTTCCAAGTGCCCTCTCCATGGACAGGACCTTCCTGCTGATTGTCAGGCTAATAGTGGGACCTGAGGTCATGGCATGGTGTTGTTGTGCATGGGGAAATTAGGGTAGAAAATACCTGAAAAGGATTATGGAAAGTTCACTCACTGACCGGCAAAGGGGTGTGATGTAGAGCTGGAGCTCAGAACGGTGTGGGATAGGTATCACCATCCCTTCTACAGCTGTGTTTCCTCAGCTCAGTGCATGCTGCAGAGGGATCACCTTTGGAGACCATGGTCCACAGACATACGCCTCTGCAGGGATTTGCAGAGGGTATTGTCCTGTATGTCCTCATCCCTCCTCCAGTGTAAGTTGGGGCCAAACAGCACCCTCCAGTAAAATTA
The DNA here is from genome assembly GCA_013400115.1 of Rhinopomastus cyanomelas. Classification (NCBI taxonomy): domain Eukaryota; kingdom Metazoa; phylum Chordata; class Aves; order Bucerotiformes; family Rhinopomastidae; genus Rhinopomastus; species Rhinopomastus cyanomelas. The sequence continues at coordinate 14,849 of VXBP01003590.1, read as the reverse complement.
ATGAACAGTGTGGTGTTTGTGCATCTGCTTTAAATACAAACATTTAAAATAGGGGAATTAGGATGTCTTTTGCTGGCTTGTGAAGGTCAGAGCCCAGAGCCCTTGCCTTGAATGCAGAGCAAATTGTCTCTGATGCTCACTCAGACTAAAAGTCATGCCCAAAACATCTGCACTTTTCTCCTCCTCTCAAACACAAATCATTGCACAGAAAAAGACACATCAAACTGCAGTAGCTTCACTGCTGGAAAGAACTATGAGCAGATCTGAGGCTGGACTTGTGATCTGAGACACTTCACACATGACAAGTCACTCTCTAAATCAGTTAGTGCAGATCCAGCCCAAAACATCTGCTTGTTCATAAGGGTTTCCCATCATTCTGAATCTCAAATCAAAGCAGCCATTAGAACTTGATTTGCCCAGCAATGTTTTCTCCACTAAAATCATATGTACATAGGAAAGGCGAGAGAGAACATGGTACAACTTGGGTCAGTTTAAGCAAACATCTGCTGAATCAGAAATCAGGCAGTGCCAGTCCTGCCTATGAGGAAAAACATCCAGGCAACGCTACCTGCAAGCATCACTCTGCTTGCAGGGCAGCGCAACTGAGTCTTGGGATGGGGATGAGCTATGGTGGATGGGTGAGGTGAGGCACAAAATTATTTTAACTCACCCATGTCTTCATCTTTTCTGTTCCAAAGGGTGGTGAGGAGGGAGATAAGGCCAACACCCAGAGGGACACTCACATCTTGTTCAAAGTACTACCTCAACTGGGAAACATTTCTTGAAGGATTTATAGTCCTGGCCAATTGCACATGGCATCTCACCACCAAAAACCAACCTGCTGTGGTGGGTATGTGCTCTTCACTGGTATAAATGATCCAGATGTCACTGCCAGAGCAGTTACACATTGTCCCAGTTCTTAGAGAGAGTTTTTGCACAGGTGGTGGATGGTTTGTAGATGAAATGCCATTAATTTGGTCACAATGACTGTTTCAAGTTCTTTATCCAAAAGTCTTTTAAAAAAAAAATAATCATTGTTTGGACAGAGAGAATTGCTTTGGTGATGCCTTCAGTCTGCTTCCTTAGAGGTATTGAAAAAACTCCTAGCATTTCCCTTCTTTAAAAGTACCATGTTTGGTAAAACTTCTATTTAAGTCTTATCTCAAACCGAGTACTTTAAATAATTTTATTTAAAATATGACGTTTAGTTTTCAAAGTTTTTTTCCATTCTTTTTCTTTTTTTTTTTCTTCATTTCAAAAATTGATAGCAGCTTCAGATAGAAAAGGGAACAACCCCCAAAATTTCTCCTGAGATATAATTGCTTCCACTAATCATTGTTTCCACAAAGAAAAGGTTCTTTAGTGACACAGGTTCTGCCTTTGGAGTTGGCATCATACTGGGTAACAGCATAATTAGAAATAGAAAGATGTAATAACTCTCCAGGTTGGAACAGATCTGTGTGAGATCAGTTTTACCTCACTTGGATATGGACTAACCATTTCTGGAGAGCAATTTAATTACTTCTGTGGTAGCAGGTGGTAAGTTCTGCATCTCCCCTGACTGGCAAAGTGCCTCTTCTCCTCGGCCTCATTTCTTTAGCCTTCACTAAGACCCTCTTCCTCGCTGGGTCTGTCTCTGTGGATCAGTATTTTCCTGCCATATCAGATATAATGGACAGATTCTATAAGCGAAGACCTGGAGACACAGCTGCTACCCAAGAAAACATGCTGCAACTCAGATGAGGGTGGTTCTTTCCCAACTTGCTGTGTATCAGTCAACCTTTCTTAACACAGAATTAAATAAACTGACAGATGCTGATGATTTTCACAGGATCACACAGCATCACAGAATGGTATGAGTTGAAGGGACTTCTGAAGATCATCCAGTCCAACTCCCTTGCTGGGACAATATCAGCTAGAGAAGGTCACAGAGGAACACCTCCAGGCAGGTTTTGAATGTGTCCAGATTTTGGTTCCTTAGGACAGGCAAGGGTGATTAGGATGTATGTGACACCATGGCCATTTCTTTGTTCTCTTGGACATGCCCATCCTAGAGGTTTTGGATATGTAGGCACTTCAGGAGGGCTGGTTTTATCATCCTTTCTTAATTCAACTGTGTTGGTGTATTCTGGTGACTTTGGTCCATTCCACTCTTGGGGTAACAGGAAGTTTACTAGAAGTGCAAACATATGTCCTGTCATGGGTGGGGGGGAAACTACATGGGGTCACCCGTCAAGATACTCAAAAGCAATCTCATCACAGAACAGCTCATGAATCACTCCTAACTGAGAATCATCTCTTGAGTACTGGGGGTAGTTCTGGGCCCCTCACTTCAAGAAAAAGATTGAGGGTTTGGAGCGGGTCCAGAGGAGCAATGAGGCTGGGGAAGGGACTGGAGGGAATGTCTGATGAGGAGAGGCTGAGGGAGTTGGGGGAGTTTAGCCTGGAGACTCAGAGGGCACCTTGTACCTCTCTACAACTCCCTGAAGGGGGGCTGTAGTCAGGTGGGGGTCAGGCTCTTCTCCCAGGCAACTAGCACCAGGACAAGAGGGCAGGGCCTGAAGCTGCCAGGGGAGGGTTAGGTTGGATGTTTGGAAGGCCTTCCTCATGGAAAGGACAATTGGACATTGGAATGGACTGCCCAGGGCAGTGGTGAAATACTCATCCCTGGAGGTGTTTATGGACAGACTGCATGTAGCACTTAGTGCCATGGTCTAGGTGATTGTGGTGATGTTAGATCATGGCTGGGCTGGATGATATTAGCGGTTTTTCCCAGTCCCAAAAATTCTGTGATTCTGTGATTCTGTGATGAGGAGCCCATGAAATTCTGTGTGGAAAGACCCCTGATAAGGACGACTTTAGGGTAGCTGCTGTGGAGAGGTCCCTGCAAACTTACATCCCAGAGTCCACAAAGTAATAGAGAAATCTGAAAGAGGAAAATCACAGAAACACAGAATCACAGAACATTAGGTATTGGAAGGGATCTTGAGAGATCATCTAGTCCAATCCCCCACTTTTCATATTGATGTGGAACCTCATCTGTTCCAGCTTACACCTGTTGCTTCTTGTCCTATCACTAGATGACATGGAGAAGAGCCTGGCTCCGTCCTCCTGATACTCACCTCTTCCGTATTTATAAACAGTAATGAGGTCACCCCTCAGTCTCCTTTTTTCCAAGCTAAAGAGATCCAGCTCCCTCAGCCTTTCCTCATGAGGGAGATGTTCCACTCCATTATATTTGTGGCTTTGTGCTGGACTCTTTCCAGCTGGAACTGAGGTACCTCTTGTTGCCTCTCACAGCACGTATATATAAGACATCATCACGCTGTGGGTGACAACATATAACTGACATCAGTCCTCATAACTTACAGGATAGCCCAAATAAAAGGAAAATAACTTATACTTCTTAGCTATTGACAGCAAAATGGGCTTAAATTGTCATAGAAGCATGTAGGCTGATAGAGAAACAAGAAAAGCCTTTCTGTGTCTTGTCTATAGGTTGCCATTCTGTGTAACTTCCAAGGCTAAGTAGTGTTTTGTCCCCTCTTCCATTATTTCCCACTTAAGTTCCAGTTTTGGCCTTGTACAATAGCACTGTTATCAGAGAACAGTGAACAGAGGACTCATGGAGACTTTCAGAAAATGCTGGTGCCATCTTCCATAAAACATTTTCAACACATGCTATTTGTTTTTAGTCTCCCTTCTGGTTTTACACCCTACAAAGAAGACATTTAATATGTACAATAGAATTAATAGGCATGCAATGTAAGCAGGACTTACATTCAAAATACACTTTCACAAAACAAAGGAGCAGCTGTGAAAATGTAGAGTCTGCTGAAAATTTTTTACTTCAGTATCACATTTGCTAAAAGATTTACTCTGCAAAGTTTTATCTAATTTACCATTCATTCAATTAAGCAGAGAGATAAATGCCCAGATCCCAAGAGATTAGGGGAAACTATGTTTTGCTCCTCCTTACACTTCCCATCAAGACTATGTTCAGTTTCATGTCGTTTGCTATAAATATGTTTATGGACTCTGTGCTGCCTACAGGTGAAGACCGTCACCTTCCTCCAAGTCAAATGGAATTTGAAAGTAATCAGGATCACACAGATCTCTCCAGATCAGGAGAATTCAAGCCATGTAACTACAGGAACCTTGAGGGGTCCTACTGAGAAAGCAAAGCAGGGTTAGTGTCTAAGTTATTACCAGGACAGGAGACTGGCCTGGGACACCTTTTTCCCCATCCTTCCGCTGGCTGTATGGGCAAGACTGGGATACATCCATAGCCTACCTCCTTTGGGTTTCGTTGGCATCATGGTCCAAGTATCAATACTTCTACTGCTGGCCTGTAGACTGGGAGATGCATCATCTCCATCCTTGGGCTAGGGTGGGTGGAAGTGTGCAAGGCCTTCCTGCCTAGACCAGGTGGTGAAAGCAGGGGGAGCTTCCTCCATGCCCTGGGAGGAGCTTGGGCAAGTCCCAGAGGCAGGGCCAAGCCCCTGGAACTTGTGTGGATGGAATGCATGAAGCCTGAGGGGTAACATCTTTCTTCTGAGGCCAGTCATTGACAGGAAATACCCCAAAGACAGCCCACCCCACAGCAGAGCAGCAGTCAGAGGATATATGTAATGTGGAGAGTTCCCTGTCCAGTTTCAGCCTGTCTGAAAACAGTGACCTGAAGGAGGGGACTGATGGCAACAGGTTCTTGCCCAGCAGATGTTTTCAGCATCAGTTCTTCTCATCTCCACTTCCACCTGCACAGGTGCCACAGCAAATAAGTCTGGGGCTCTACAAGTGAAACTCAACAGAAATACAAATTGCAATATACATTTGGCAAGAACTTTTGCAAGGTCACCACCAAAATAAATATTCAAACAGAACAGTAGCAAATAGAAGTAACCTACCAAGTTGCTAAAAAGTTCTCAACTGAACAACTAGGAGTTAAAATATCTGAGAGACTATGAAACATCTCAGAGAGTCTGGCTTTTGGAGAGACAGTTAAAGGACATTGAAAAGTAGAGAGGGTGAAGGTACAATTGTGGCAGGCACTTCACAACAGAAGAGTTTAAAAACATCCCCTTCAGCCTTAAATTAATGTGACCCAGAGTGGTGAAGTGACAGGTTGCCTCTATTATGACTTCAGTGTTATAAAAAATAAATTAAAGTCTTGTAAGACTTGATGAGTTTTGAGTGAAAATGAAATATGACTGCATTCTGAAACTTACTCTCTTGGGAGGCAGATGGAATCACTCAACTGGAATAAAAACTGATCGTTGATGCTAGGGAATGCAGTGAGTATAAGGCCAGCACCAGCTCAGCTTGGCCAGGGCACAGTGCTGCTGCTGCCTCTCACCACACCATCAGCTCCCTCCATAAAAGCCTCTCTGAACAACTTCTCTCCCTCCTTCTGCAAACAATGGCTACCAGAAGGTACCAATTTGTGTTTCTTCTGCAACTCATCCTGCATCCCTGGATACTTGTGCAAAATTTGGATGAGAAAATTCCTGAACAAATGAAGCAACCTGACCAGCTACGAAAAGAGCACATGATGCCTCAGCTGCAAGAGAGGAATCTGGAGCACAGAACCCTGGAGCACAGCACAGGGGAGGACAGGACTTTGGAGCAGAGTGACACCCTGGAGCAGAGCAACCCGGAGCAGAGTAACACATATGAGAAAATACTGTCCTTTGTTGACTTGTGGCTTTCAACCTTCAGAGACATAGTTGATGCCATGTACTTTATCTGTATGCTTTGCCAAATGATCATGAATTGGAACGGCACCACGCAGAGGGTATCTCCAGTAACAAGCGGGACCCAGACAAGGGAAAGTTGCATTTTGTGTGGGTGGAGGAAAGAAGTGAAAGTGAAGATCCCAAGACATCAGGCAAAAGGCACATGCAGTGGCCAGAACCAAAGGCAGTCCACGGGAGACAAAAAGTGATGGAGCTGATGTGCATCACTGCAAGAGTGCTCTGCAAACAGTTTCTTCCTGCTGTTACAGCCAGCCACTGGGGTTGGCAGTGCCTTCAAAGGGTGGAGTCTGTACGGGGCTGACATTGTGTAACACCCGCTTGTGCTTGTAAAGCCCACCATGGACACGTTTCATGTTCAGCTACGAAACATTGTAGAGATTCCACCCACAGACATCCCACAAAGGCAAGGAGCTGGAGTGTACCTGCTCAAGAGAGGAGCTCGGAGAAAATTAATTGTTCTTTCTCCACCACCCCAATGAGGAGCTCAGGAGAAAACAGAGTCACAGAATCACAGAACGTTAGGGATTGGACGGGACCTCAAAAGATGATCTAGTCCAATTCCCCTGCNGACACACTCCTCCTAATACACCCCAGGATCCCATTGGCCTTCTTGACCACCAGGGCACATTGCTGTGCCATGGTTAACTTGTTGTCTATCAAGAACCCCAGGTCCCTCTCCACAGGACTGCTTTCCAGTAGATTCAAATCGTTAATGAATAGATTGAATAGTACTGGTCTCACTACTAACCCTTGGGGGCTCCACTAGCTACAGGCCTCCAGCTAGACCCTGTCCCATTGACCACCTTTCTACCTGAAGGTGCACAACACTGTGGGAGTTTGAGAAGATGCAAGATTGACTCATAAGACTGCTCTGCTATGGGCAGTGACAGAGGTTGTCATGCACAGACCTGTGTGTACAGACCTCACAGCTGATGGCAGGTGACCACCTCCTTCTCTTGTACAGATCTTTCCTTTAGGAATACTTTTCCTTCTGCGCAGTTGCCAGTAAATGACATCTTTGAACAAAAGATGGGATTCTATTCGTGTCTGTGCAAAATGTTTCTTGTTAAAAGATCTGCCTGTGTTACAGGGCCAAAGAAGCCCAACAGGTGCCCAGTGCCCATCAGCCCAAGGCACATGAATTTTTCAGGCATTCTGAGACCAGTGCTCAGCTCATGAGCAGTAGTCAGCATGGATTCACTAAGGGGAATTTCACCTTGAATTAACTCGATAGGTGGGTAGATGAGGAGAGAGCAGTAGATTTAGTCTATCTTGACTTCAGCAGGGCTTTCAACATTGTCTCCCCTGACATCCTCACAGACAAAATGAAGAAGGGTGGACTGGATGACTAGAGAGTGAGAGGTGGATTTGGAAATGATTAAAAGACAGATCCTAGAGGGTTGTGGTCAGTGGGGCAGATCTAAGCTGGAGGTCTGTGTCTAGGGGTGTTCCTCTGAGGTCAGTGCGGTCAGTCCTATTCAATAGTGACAGTCCTATTCAATACATCAGTGACCTGGATGAGGGGACAGAGTGTACCCTCAGAAAGTCTGTTGATGGCACAAAGCTGGGAGGAGTAGCTGACACAACCTGTAATGCTGAGCTGCCATTCAGTGTGACCTGGATAGGCTGGAGAGTTTGATGGAGAGAAACCTGATGAGGTTCCAAAAGGGCAAGTGTAGAGAGCTGCACCTGGGGAGGAACAACCCCTTACTGAAAACAGACCTGTTTGGCCTGGAGAGGAGGAGACTGACTGAGATCTTGTAAATGCTTGTAAGTACCTAAAGGGCGAGTGTCAGGAGGATGGGACCGCCCGAGTCCCATCAGGAGGATGAACATGAGAATATCTGTTTTCCCAGTGATGGTAAGAGAGCACTGGAACAGGCTGCCCAGAGAGGTTGTGGGGCCTCTAGCTCTGGTAACATTCAAAACCCACCTGGACATGTTCCTGCACGACCTGCTCTAGGGGACGCTGCTCTGCAGGAGGTTGGACTAGAGGATGTCCAGAGGTCCCTTCCAATCCCCACCATTCCACGATTCCAACACCTACTCTTGCCCATTTGGGCAGCAGGCCTAGTTGGGGCCAGCCCATGCCGTCTGTCTCTCCTGGCCCCAGCTCTGAGTAGACTGCAGCCTGTCCTCCAGGGCCAAGGAGAAAGCACCGGCCAGGCAAAAAGCAGCGGAGCAGTAGGTCTTGGCTTGTGGGGGTTGTCCGGAGGCAGGAACTGCCCAGGGAGCAGAGAGACCCAACAGGAGCCGGCAGCTCTGGTGGCAGCAGCTGATGAAGACTGGCCACTGCCAGGGCAGCGGAGGGAGGTGAAAGTGGGCTGTCACAGGTCGGAGTAGAACATGAGGCAGTTTGTGGGGCAGTTTGTGGGGCAGTCTGTGGGGCAGTCTGTGGGGCTGGACCAGATGATCTCCAGAGGCAGGTGCCCGGCTGCCCTGCTGTCTGGGCCATGCTGTAAAAACGTAACTCCCTTTTCAACCAAAAGGCAAATGCAACCAGTAAATGATGACTCTATAAAGGAACTGCCTGCTTTGTTTGGGCCTTTTTCTGTGTATGAGCAAGCACTTCACCCATTCCCCCTGTCCTTGCCTTTCATTTTCATAATTAGGTGCATTTATTGCTTACTGGGAATATGATAGGCTTAATGCCTCAGTTTATTCAAACAGGGTCTGCAGCTGTAGGTGTTCAGCATTGCACCAACACATTTATTTAATGGCTTGGTACTTATTTTCTTATCTAGTGTAATCAAGCTCCAGCTTCCTCGAGGGATACACAACAATCTCTTCTTGGAATCATACAGAATCACAGAATTATTGAGGCTGAAAATACCTCTGAGATCATCAAGCCCAGCCTATGATCTAACATCACCACAATCACCTAGATCACGGCACTCAAGTGCCACAGACAGTATGTTCTTAAACACCTAGAATCATAGAATCACAGAATCATTAGGGATTGGAAGTGACCTCAAAAGATCATTGAATCCAATCCCCCTGACACAGCAGGATCACCCAGACTAAGTCATACAGTCAGTCAGGGTTAGAAGGGACCACAGGATCATCCAGTTCCTACTGCCCTAGCATGGGCAGGGACACCCCAACCTAGATGAGGCTGGCCAGAGCCTCATCCAGCCTGGCCTTAAACACCTCCAAGGCCTCAATCACCTCTCTGGGCAACCCATTCCAGGCTCTCACCACTCTCACGGTGAAGAACTTCCTCCTCACATCCACTCTAAATTTACTCATATCCAGCTTTGCTCCATTCCCCTAGTCCTGTCGCTACCCGACATCCTGAAAAGTCCCTCCCCAGTCTCTTTGTAGGCCCCCTTCAGATACTGGAAGTCCACAATAAGGTCACCTTGGAGCCTCCTCTTCTCCAGACTGGGCAGCCCAAATTCTTTCAGTCTGGCCTCATAGGAGAGGTGCTCCAGCCTTCTGATCATCCTCGTGACCCTCTTCTGCACTCCAGCATCTCCACATCCCTCCTGTAGTAAGGGCTCCAGAACTGGACGCAGGACTCCAGATGGGGTCTCACACCAGAGTGGAGTAGAGGGGGAGAATCACCTCCCTCGACCTGCTGGCCACACTTCTCCTGATGCAGCCCAGGATCAAGTTTGCCTTCTGGGCTGCAAGTGCACACTGCTGGCTCATGTTGAGCTTTTAGTCCACAAGCACCCCCAAGCCCCTCTCCTCAGAGCTACTCTCTAGCCAGTCACTGCCCAGCCTGTATTTGTGCTTAGGATTGCCTCAACCCAGATGCAAGACTTTCCACTTGGTCTTGTTGAACCCCATCAGATTGGCTTGTGTCCACCTCTCCAACCTGTTCAGGCCCCTCTGGATGGCATCCCTGCCCTCCAGCATGTCTGCTGCACCACACAGCTTGGTGTCATCAGCAAACTTGCTGAGGGTCTGTCCATGTCACTGACAAAGATGTTGAACAAGCCTGGTCCCAGGACTGATCCCTGACTCCACCACTGCCCTGGGCAGTCCATTCAAGTGTCTAATCACCCTTTCTGGGAGGAAACCTACCCTCCCCTGGGGCAGCTTCATGCCCTGCCCTCTTCAACTGGTGCTAGTTGCCTGGGAGAAGAGCTCAACCCCCACATCACTACAGCCTTCCTTCAGGTAGCTGTAGAAATGGATGTGGTTCCCCCTGAGTCTCCTTCAGGCTAAACTCCCCCAGCTCCTTCAGCCTCTCCTCCTCAGACTCCCTCAAGTCCCTTCCCCAGTCTCGTTGTTCCTCTGGACCTGCTCCAGACCCTTAATCTCTTTCTTGAAGTGAGGGCCCCAGAACTGCCCCTAGTACTTGAAGTGTGGCCTCACCAGTGCTCAGTACAGGGGCACTGTCATCAAACTTGTAGTTGTGTCAGTACTTGCTTAGTGAGGTCTGTTGTTTTGTTGTTAAGAAATATGTGCCAATATGATGCCGATGCCCACATTTTCAACAGAAAGGCCTGTGGGCTTGGAATTTAGCTCTTATTTTACCTCCTCACAGAGCCACATCATTTTCAGTTCTGTTTATGAAAAATGTCTTCTCTGCATTAGAAAACAGAAAGAGAATGACTGATTTTTGTGCAAAACTGATTTTTCAATTTATAGCGAGTCCTTTAAATTTTCATTTTGTGCAAATATTTTATATGGATCTTCAAGAAATATTTGCATCATTTCCTGAAGACATGTAGAGGAAACAAAGAAGGGAATACTATGAGGCTTACCACCCAATTCAAATCTGCATCTGACTGATAATTCACCAATGCAATTCCATCAGGAAAAAAGGAGTTACATCAGCTCAATCTGGAGTAAGGGAGTTCAAGAAAAAGCTCAGAGTCTTTAAGCACAGATTCCCTTTATGACAAGTCAGGAAGCAGCAGTTAAACTCAGTTACACTGGGATGAATGTGTCCTCCCCTGTGCTAAGCTCAGAGACCACACACGCACCGGATGATTCTTGAGGAATGAATGTATCCTGCTCTAGATGAGGACTGGGTCAGTTATAGCCAAAAGCTCTTTGAGGTTTTGGCTCAAAGGTGCAGCCCTGTGACATGCTTAGAGAGACAATCCTGTACCATGCAGTCGGTCCTGATGAAGTTGCCCCTTTGGGAGCACACAGGACATCAACTCAATTTGCACAGACCCTCAGCATTAGCATAGACCCATTTTAAGCGAGGTCTTTGAACACCAATTGCCTCCAAATTCCATTACCTCTCTCCCTGCTGGGTTTTGTGCTTTGAGTATCAGGCAGGGGCTGGAAGAAGAAAAGAAGAAGAAAAAAACCAGTAAGTTAAATCCTAAGCCCAAATAATTAGACATCTTTTGGTTAGTTCTCTAAACTCTTACTTATTGCTGCTTCTTCATTTGACGGAATATAATCTGATTTTTTTCTTCAGACTTGACACACAGGTCAGGTAATCCTGAGGTTCTTAAGTATGAATGAGCCAGAGAGAGAAGCAAACATCAACTTTGGCTGCATTTGTTACAGCACTTCATCTTTGTTTGCAGCCTCATCTGACATACAAGTGCATTTCAGACATCCTTACTTGCAGGTACTCTGAGAGGACTTCACTTGGAAAGGGAAAGAAACGCAGGATCACTTTGCTGTCTGGCAGATAAGCTTAAGGGCGACTATAAGAGCACTAACAAGAGGCAGGACGGGGTTGCTGGATAATTAAGAGTAAAACTGCTCAAAAGAGGTTTCAGGGCCGTGGGATGATTAGTGAGAGAATCTGGGTCAAAGACCATTTTTTATTCTCTCCTTCCAGCTGTGGGCAGTGATGTTGGAAGGAGCAGGTATGGACCTTCACTTGTCTTTGCAGAGACATTCTCATGCTGCAAGTTGGAAGGGAAGGGAATTTGCTCAACACAAAGCCTGTACTATATGGCTCTGTGTCATGCAATATTGTACTTGAAGACAAGTTTTTCCGAACTGTGAGAAGATTATGGACAACTTGCTTAGAGTAGGTACCTACCTTTTGGCATGACTGGAGCTACAAACTTGACCTTTAGTGCAATTCAGACACTTCACATGCAAGGTACACTAAGCATGTCTGTATGGTGTCTCAGTAGTGTGCATGTATCTACCTTCAGGTGCAATACCTGCACTGAGACCCTGAGCACAGCATCATCATTTCCATGACTTCGTTCTGATAGATGGTTTAGTGCAGGGGTCCTCAAACCCTGCTTCACGGGCCGGATNGCCCCATGTTTAAAAAGTTTGAGGACCCCTGGTTTAGTGGGTTGTAGGACAGACAGTTGGACTTGATCTTGAAGATCTTTTCCATCCTTGATTCCTATGCCATTTTCACCTTATATTGGCCACAACTATTTGCTCTTTGCTCCTCTTCATTTTTTGCATTGGTTGGATTTGCTTCTGAAAGAGAATTCTCTGTCTTGCATGATTCAGGTACAGAAAGTAAGTGAGATGAAAAATACACTTGAAAGACAGTGTGGTTTACGGTGCTAATTTCTTCTTCAGGGGGGCATCTACGCACTCGCTTCTTGTATCTCTCACCCTGTGGTTTTTCACTCTATTATACAGGATTCCACAATTCAGAGGAGAAAATTCTTGAGCATAGCTGTCAGGGAAAAAAACCCCATTATTGATGAGATTTAAATTCTTTTTTTGAGTATTGCTTAGAATAGGAGCAAAGATAACTGCACCGGGTCATAGCTTTCATTGTCACACAGTCTTCCTTTGCATCACTGATGACAGATTTCATTCCTTTTCACAATGAACTCCTTAAGATTTTAAATATATTTCTGTGCAGGGTATTTCCTTACCTTGACTCAGGATAGTAACTTCTCCATTCATTTGTAGGCACCAGTGCCATGTGCACGCACAGCCATTATTTTACCAATCAGTGTTAAACTGTATTATTAACGACTATTTTCTTTCAGTGTTCATCTATACAGACACACAGACACACAGATCATTAAGAATTGTAAGGGACCTCCAGTGGTCATCAAGTCCAACACCCCTTGCTACAGCAGGATCATAAAACTTAAAACAGGTTACACAGAAATGCATCCAGATGGGTTTTAAAAGTCTCCAGAGAAGGAGATTCCACAACCTCCCTGAGCAGCCTGTTCCAGTGCTCTGTCATCCTTACAGTAAATAAACTTTTCCTCATATCGAGATGAAAATTCTTGTGCTCCAACTGACACGCATTGACCCTTGTCCTATCACAGGGTGTCAGTTAAAAGAGATTGTCTTTTTCTTCTCGATACCCAGTCTTCAGGTATTTATAGAAAGTGATTAAGTCCCCTTGTAACCTTCTTCTCTCCAAGCTGAAAAGTCCCAGGTCTCTCAATTTCTTTTCACAAGGCAAGTGCTCCAGTTCCCTAATCATCTACATGACAGGATCACTTCTTTTGGCTAAATTTACAAAACTTTTGATGCTGCCACTGTACCATCAGGTAGTGTATTTCAAGGTCTCATAGTTAGTCTACTTCCCATTCAGAGGTCTGAGGTTTACTTCAAGATCCTTTAAGATATGCTCAGATCCACTAACACTCATGAGGCAAGAATCCCAGAGTGAAAAGCTGTGTCCTGTGCTATTCAACAATCATATGAGACTCACCTGACATTTGCTCCTGCTTTGAAACATCTGATGCCCACATAAAAACCCCACTGTATCCATATGGGGCTATAGCATGAATTAAATAAGCAGCTACTTTCCATGATGTAACAGCAAATAGGTGGTTTCCTTCTAGAAGAACTGCAGGATGGCAAAGTATAACCCTCTGAAAATGGACTAAATCCATCCCTAATCACTACCCAAGTGCTGAGTTTGCAGTAAACACTTCTCTTATCATGACATGTAGCTGGATTTGCTGATATGGATAATTTTCCAGGTGTTTACTTGCTGGTGAAAGAGGTCATCTGGGGGAAACTGTCCCCATAAGATGACAAGCTGTGACCTAACAAATAAGTATAGGAAAAGATCTGCCTATACAGCAAAATGTCAGTTACTATAATTCCTGAAAATACCAATGAGTCAGATTCACAAGACCCTTCCAGCTGCATAAACCTAGGTCTTACATTACACTTCTCGAACTATACCAGCTGCAATATGTGCCTTTATGAAAATTACCCCAAAGTGTGTTCATTACAAGACTATTCCTATACTATTTCTATTCTATATACTCTGAGTGTATTTGTTACTAGAAATGAGGGCTATCCATATTCAGGTTCACTATCAGCACATGCCGCATCTCAGAAAATAAAATAAAAGCTCAGGAGCAATACAGAATCATAGAATCACAGGACATTAAGGCTTGGATGGGACCTTGAAAGATCATCTAGTTTAATTCCCCTTCCAGAGCAGGATACCCTAGATCAAGTCACACAGGAACACGACCAGACAGTTTTTAAACGTCTCTAAGGAAGGAGACTCCACAATCCCCCTGGGCAGCCCCTTCCAGTGCTCCATCACCTTCTCCGTGAAGAAGTTCCTTCGCATATTGATGTGGAACCCCCTCTGTTCCAGCTCACACCCATTGCCCCTTGTCCTATCATTAGATGACACTGAGAAGAGGCTGGCTGTATTCTCCTGACACCTCTTCCTCACATATTTATAAACATTTATGTTTATATTACATATTTATAAATATGCTTTTTACATATTTATAAACACTAATGACCCATTAATAGGGTCACCCCTCAGTCTCTTTCTTTCCAATACACTGCACTTTTTCTTCTTCATTCTGAAGAATTACTTTTCTGGTTTCTCCACTGTTATTCTTACTGCCAAAGAGCAGCCTGAATTTGCATTTTCCTCAAACAAGCACGGGCCAAACACAAATTTCCTATACAGCCTCTTAAACACCACAGTGAAATGCATTAACATTTCCTTTTTTTCAAGTACTGCAACTAGAAACTTGGCTCTGGGAGTTACACTCACCCACTGCTGTCAGAGAAGCACTGCTGGATGACATCTGTCATCAGCCACAACTGAGTGAAACACTTAGTTCCTAATAGCAAGTTGTGCATTAAGCAGACAAACAAGCAAATAGCTTTCCAAGAATGGGTGACACTGTTGTGGATGTCTATTACAGATCTCCAGATCAGAATAAGGAAGTTGATGAGGTCTTC
>VXBP01003588.1:11026-35129 GCA_013400115.1 Rhinopomastus cyanomelas | reverse complement strand
TCAACCTCCTCTGTAGTCTGGGGTCTAATGTCATCTGTAAATCTGTAAATACATATTCCTCTCTTTGGCTCAGACTAGCAAGACATTGAGCATTTCATGAATCAAAGAAGCATAAGGTATATTTTTTGTTGATTAGCTGGTGTAGTTGTAGTGAGAAGCACTACAAGGCATTGCACGTATGAACCCTTACCAGTGCTTACAGTCCAGGCAGTTAAAAGGCAAGAGAAATAAACCAACACGTTAATCTCAGAAAGCTGTGGCACAGAGCTGATGAAAGCAATGTGCCAAAATCAGATCTCGCAGCAAAAATCAGCATCTTAACCACAAGCTGTTCATCTTCTTGTTGGTTCTTATCCTTTTGCTGTGTTCTAGCCTGTTAGATGGGTAGCAGTAATCATGTGGTAGGTTGCCCGTGTGGACTCTAAAAAGATAACAATCAAAGCCCACGTTCTCATCTCAGCGATGCAAAATGAAACCACAAGCAATTTGCTGACTTCATTCAGCATTATCAGAGTAATAATTCTCTAAATAAGAGTCCTTACAGAACAACGGGTAACAGTGTTGTCCTGTAAAATTTAGTAACAAAATATTTTAAAGCCTCACCGGTGTCTAGTTCTGACACTTAGTCCAGTTCTGGGCCCCTCAGTTCCAGAAGGACATAGAACTGCTGGAGAGAGTCCAGCGCAGAGGCACAATGATGATGAAGGGAGTAGAGCACATCCCTGATGAGGAAAGGCTGGGGGAGCTGGGTCTCTTGTGCTTGGAGAAACAAAGACTGAGGGGTGACCTGGTTAATGCCTATAAATATGTGGAGGGTGAGTGTCAGGAGCATGGAGACAGGCTCTTCTCAGTGTCATCTAGTGATTGGACAAGGGACAATAGGTGTAAGCTTGAACATAGGGGTTTCCACATGAATATCAGAAAGAATTTCTTCCCAGTGCGGGTGACAGAGCACTGGAATATGGGCTGCCCAGGGGGGTTGTGGAGTCTCCTTCTCTGGAGACGTTTAAAACCTGCCTGGATGCGTTCCTGCGTGACTTGGTTTAGGTGATCCTGCTGTTGCAGGGGGATTAGACTGGATGATCTTTCAAGGTCCCTTCCAATCCCTAATGTTCTGTGATTCTCTGATTCACCTTAGTTTAGGCACAATGCCATTCAAATCCCAACACAATTGTTATGGAAAAGCCATTTAGTACATTCACAGAAATGGAATGATGGGGTGGGGTGGGAGCACCAGTCCTGGACTCAGGACTCTTGAATCTGTGAGATTTCTGTCATCTAAGCCCTCACTGGCTACAGTGGAAGCATGCTGGCTTCCCACAGGATAAAATCTAAATGCCAGCCATGCCTGCATTAAATCAAAGATTGCTTTTTACCACAAATCCCGTAGAAATTTTAACAAAATGAGCCCTTGATCTTAGCCAGAACTTTGAGACACCAAATCCACAGTGATTAAGTGCACACTAATGCCTGACACGTTTTGGAGCTGTGATCTCAGCACAGGCTGCAGGATCTGGCCCAAAGCGTTTTAATTACTGGTGCAATACAAGGCTGCATCAACATTGTGAAAGCCACGATGCCATCATCACACTTTGCCATCAGCATTTGGAAATAGGAGGCTTCTTTTGCAAGTGCCGTTTTTCTAACACTACAAAATGTCACAGAAAGTTCAGTCCTAAAACACTAAAAGATGCCTTAAGTACTTGATACTACTCATGCTCTTAAAGGACAAGATTTTAAAGTGAAAAACGTTTCATAATTAAAAACCAAAACATTCATAAACAGCTACATGCAATTCGTCATCTAAAGAATTTAAATCATTTAACTTCAGATCATTCAGCTTTGATCTTTGTACTGTAAGAGTCAACATTTCCCGAGGTGTTTTCACAGACTTTTCAAGACAACCTTGAGTTTATTCGTCTGCTTGCCTGCTGCAGGGTCTGGTAAAACGTTCTGTTACGAAACTGATGGCTGCAATGGCAGGAGTGCTCAGGAAGCAGAAAAGCAGGGACGTTAAGCTAAAATAGCAAAGCTTTCATTAATTTTTCAGGCTTTGTTATGTACCTTTTAGCTTTTGGCTAAAGCTAATCAAATTGAATGTTCATATAAGTTTTGACTTAAGGCAATGAAGTCTTAAAAATGCTTTATTTTGCATTTTTAAGATGTTACTGTGCAATGTATGTACATTAAGAAAAGTTGTTGCTTTTGGGGATAAACTCAAGAATGCTTCTTGAGAATCTGTTTACCTCTATGAAATCAAATACAACCTTTGAAAGATAACTCTTGACATAGCTAACAGATTTCCTCTAGGACAGCCAGATGCTGTTGTTCTTTGTTGTATTCTTTTGTAAGGGGCACTGGTTTGTTTTGTAAATATTATGATTATCAAATAATACTTAGACTTGAAAAATTAAATGACCTGCTCCCTTGGACAATGAGCAAAACAGGTATAGAGTCTCTTAGAAGCTATTTCACCCATTTACCTCTCGTGAGACCTGAGAACAACTAGACTAAAGGAGAAGTCTGAATGCTAAGTTGACATGGCAGTTGTAAAACTAAAGGGACACCTGTTCTCTAAGAGTTATGTCTATCCTGTACTTGTTAAAAGGTGGGAACCCCTGTTTGTTAAGAAATGCATAGATTCCTCACTCATGTCTTATAAGGAAGCTGCTTAGATGGAGTAAAACGCCACAAAACCATGTATCTACAGACTCAGAGAACATATTTGGTTGGAAGAGACCTTTTAAGATCATCAAGTCCAACCTTCAACCCAGCACTGCTAAACCACCTCCCTCAGCACTATGTCTTTCTGCCTTTTAAATATCTCCAGGGACGGTGCCACCACCGCCCTGGGCGGCCTGTTCCAATGTTTGATAACTGAAACGTTAGGAAGAAATTCTTCCTAACATCCAGGCTAAACCTCCCCTGGTGCGGTCTCATACAATTGATTTTGGCCCATTCATCCAGTCTATCCTGATACCTCTGTTGTGCCTCCTTTCCCTCCAGCAGATCAACATATCCACCCAGCTCGTTGTCATTTGCAAACTGACTGAAGGTGCACTCAATCCCCTCATCCAGGTCATTAATAAAAATATTTAAGAGAACAGATCCAGTAAAGAGCCCTGGGTGACACCACTGGTGACAGCCAGATTTAAGCCCACTCACCACCACTCTTTAGGCCCAATTATGCAGACAGGTTTTTTTATCCAGGGCAGTCTGTACTTGTCCAAGCCTTGAACCATCAGCTTCTGAAGGAGGATGCTGTGGGAAAAAGCATCAAAGGCTTTACTGAAGCCCAGACAGACAGTGTCCACAGCCTTTCCCTCATCATTGTAGATGGAGATCAGCTTAGTCAGGCAGGAACAGCAGTTTAACCCGAACCAAGAATTTGATTCAGAGTGTGTTACAGTCACAGTGCAAATATTCTAAGCCAACCCTCTCTCAAGGATTGTTATTGTCAGCCCACATCTCTTCCATCCTCAGCACTGTCACAGCAATGGTTGGCTAGAACTGCAGTGAGCCATTGCCCCAAGACTTTACCTGAACTCCCACACAGCAGAAGCACCCTGCGCTCTCCTCTAACGAGTATGTCTGTTCTCTCGGGGTATGAGATCTTTCTAGTAAGTGGCATCTTGCTGCATCATGGTGCTGTCACTATCAGGCACTTACGTCATGACATCAAAATCTTGAGTTTGTCTTATGTGCTTTAAGATAAAAGATTAACCCCTTGGTCAATCCTGGCTTTGGTAGGTAGGGCTGAGAGCAGACTCAGTTGTTCATCTGCATTCCCACAGTCTTCCCTGAATGTCTGCCAGATGTGGTGGCATTCTTAACATTCTCTCTGCTTTTAGTGTCTCCATGGCCTCTGAAGTGTGGCAGCCTGATAAGAAACAAACTCTCTCTCAGGCTGCCAGAGCAAGTGGGTCACACTAATTGTCACACCATGTTCACCTCAGTCTGCAGCTGCCATGTAACCAGAGGACTCCTGCTTGGCCATGAGGCCACCATTAACCATGGACAACTTCACAGTGCAAAACGTCTAATAATTACTATTTGTTGGACGGTCAGTGTAAGGGAAGCCAACCTGACCAGTTACATACCTCACAGATCTCCAGATTTCAGGTCTTTCTTTTGAAACCTTTCTTTTGACAGTTTGAGAGGGTCTTGGGAGGTCTACATTCAAACCAAAACTCATTCTCCAAAACACATTCTTGATATCTTCTTGATGTTTTAAGAGCAGAGTCTTGCAAGTTAGTCATGTGTGCGGTAGGGGGTTATAGACTGCATACAGACGTGTGCCATGAGGCTGAGTACTGCGAGCGTAAACAGCACATTGTCTTGTTTACTTAGAGTCTCTACACAGCCAAGTGCAGTGCTGGTAGGCTAAGCCTGTTTTTCAGAGAAAAGACTGATAAAAACAAAATAAACCAACATGTGCATAACCACACCATCGTTCTTATTAACATTCCTGTTTAGCCAGTAATTCTGTCTCCTCTGAGGAAGAAGTGCTGGTAAAACAACTCCAGTGTAATATTTAGTAGCAATATTACAATCAACTCAAAATTCCAGATGATATCAACATGTGCATATGCAATGCAGGAGAAACTTCCAGAGCCTAAGCTTTGAAGCGAGCTCTGAATAAACATGTGCTTATTTGAGAATTTCAATATAAATTCAGGCTAGCTGCTCCCCACAGCTAGCTTGGAGGTGTCTGCTCTGTCTGCAATAAAGAGTTTGCCTGAGTTCTCTGTGATTTGAAGTGGCTGAACTGGAAGAGCAGAACAATGGCAGAGCAGCAGCAAGAACTAATTCTGAAATAAGTTGTCTCTTGTCAGAAAGGTTCATACAAACTCCAGTGGGATGATGAGAGAACTACAATGGTATCTTTTTAAAAACATCACTGGCTGCTCTGTTTCGGACAATCAGGAATGTTGCAACTGTGCTCTGAGTACAAGTTTGGTGAGGGGGGCTCCCTGCTGATAGAGGTCTCCATCCTATTTGTCAGTAAAGATTGCAGTAACACAAAAGATAACCCAGCTGGGAGCCATAAGACCAGCACTGGAGAGAAAACCAAAACCTTCTGCAGAAGGTCACTTTGTTCACAGTGACTCAGAAGACAGGAAACTGAGCTTTTCCTACTGGAGACAAAAAAAGACAGTATGGGATGCCCAGTAGAGATCAAGAGAGTGATCAAGGATGTCTGAGAAAAGCAACTTTCTACAGATATTCCTTGGCAGCTACAGCAGAGAGCGATTCTCTTACCTCAGCAGGTGAAGAGAGGGGAACTTTCAATATGCAAACCCAGAAGGCTATTTCCGAACAAGAGTAAAATCTGTCCTTAACCATTCATAGAATCATAGAATCATTACGGATTGGAAGGGACCTCAAAAGAACATCTAGTCCTGCAGCATCCTGAAAAGGTTGTGAGTCACTCTTATGGATGATTTCCTTTGCACTAAACAGAAAGAAGCTTCTGAGACAGTTTCTTTCCATGGATAGTCTTGTGGCTACAGAGATAAATTGTGAAGATGGACAAAAAAAAATTGTCTCATGACTTGACTTGTGTCTAACACAAACCAGTTTTTGTGAAAGGGTATTCTGGGATCTTGGGTTTTGGGGTATTGATTGCAGCAATAGTACCAAGGGGTTTAGATTGTAATGGAAATAGAAGTAGCTGAGTTTATGGATGATCTGTGGGTTCCAGATAACAGTTGGTAGGCTAAGATATTCTCTGACTGGATAAAGACTCGAGAAACTTGGTCTG
This sequence comes from Rhinopomastus cyanomelas, assembly GCA_013400115.1. NCBI lineage: Eukaryota > Metazoa > Chordata > Aves > Bucerotiformes > Rhinopomastidae > Rhinopomastus > Rhinopomastus cyanomelas. The sequence continues at coordinate 29,365 of VXBP01003588.1, read as the reverse complement.
ATCTCGTAACTGACCTTGCTTTCACAAGGAGGTTGGGTTAGAGATCGCCTGAAGCAATGCTAACATGAATTGTGCTGTTGTTCTGTGAAAATGGAGGGTCTGCTTTACAGAAACCAGTAGAATCACAGAATCACAGAATAATCATGGTTGGAAAGGACCTCCTAGATCACCAAGTCCAACCATACCCACAACAACAAAAAACCTAAATCCCTGAATAGCTAAATACTTGACTGACTGACAAACACGAAATAACCCCCTACATGCCTGCCACTGTAGCATGTCATGAAGAACCGTGTCTACATGTTTCTGGAATACCTCCAGGGATGGTGACTCAACCACCTCCTTGGGACAGAGAATGGAGAAGTTGGTTCCCACTTAGAAAATAAAAGATGAAAAGATTGTGTTTTGCCAGTTATTTTACATACTGGAGTCACACCAGCCTGGCAGAGGAGCTTCCATTTTCCTCATCTAAGCCTATGGAGAGAGCACAGCAAATCTTTCAAAACTGATGAAGTCCTACAAGATTCAGCTGGATTTAACCAGGACCACAATTTAACTGAGGAAGCACAGAGACTGTGAATAGAAGATTAAAAACACTGCTAAGGCGTTTTTACTTAAACTTTGTTAATATGAAAAGTATTCTTTATAAAAAGGGGCATTTACAACCCTACGTTATCTGTACATCAAAGCAAAAAGTATCTGTCTCAATTCTAAGCTAAGTTTATAGGATTTCGAATATCTTCATGAACAGGTAAGGTATGATATGCTTGAATATTAATATTTTGCTCTTCAATAATCTCTTTCATCTAAGGATTTCAAAGCACTGTATGGACAGTAATGAATTAAGTCTCACAGCCATCCTGAGAGAAAATGTATCGATTTAAAGATTGAAGTCCAAAGGGAGGAATGGACAGGAGTAGGAAAGAGCATTCCTAAAATTTCATATAGTACTTAGACTGTATGGAAAATCTGCTGTTTTCCTCTTTGTTTATACCCTGTGTGCCTTGAAGGCAATTCCCAGTACTGGAAGGATTAAGAAGTGTTTACAGCTGCTTACGCACAGACCATTTGGATACCTTGATAACAGTAGCAGCAGAAATAAGCAGGGAAAAGATTATAGAACCATGGAACCTTGGGGATTGGAAGGGACATCGAAAGATCATCTAGTCCAAGATGAGTTTGCAAAAACCAGAGCTTGCTTTGAACATGTTGCTCTTAATTTCAGCCTGTAGAGGTAATGGATTTTCCGTAATGCTTTTTTTTGATGCTCTCATGCTCAGAGAACAGGATTCACTGAATATAGAGGCCATAGCAGAAGGAAGGAGGCTTGGCACTCACTGCAGTGTAGGCAAGGAAAATGCACAGTGTGCAATAGATTAAACGCATTAGAATGCACTTCCCTCCGTAATGACCAGCCAGACTCCTGTGCCTTTGCTAACCTGACAGGCTTTGTATGTAAATACTTCTATTGATAGCAGAATTAATTCCAAAGGATGCACTCTCATGTGCAATGCTAAAAACAGCATCTTTCAGAAAGCAAACAAATCCTTTGATGCTCGGGGACGTGGCATTTCAGGAGGTGAGCAGGTATTCTGTGAAGCCTTGAAACTTCTCTTGTTTTCATTGGTCACAGATACACTTTCCTCTCCAGCAGATTTGCAGTTCTCCAGTCTGTAAAAGTTCATAGGCAACACCCAAACGGAAGGTGCCTTGCATCTTCAGGGAGAAAGTGCGCTGTAGTGTGATGAGAAATCTGCCTTGATATGCAGCTTTCATTCAATGGGAAAGTCAACAATTGTATTAAGGGCATGTAATTTCCTAACTTAGAGGTTCTTGCTGTCCTGGGGCATTAGGAAATGCAGTTTGATTTTTTGCAAGGTTTGAGGTTTTTTTGGTAGCTGATGATTTATACTTTGAACAGAGCAAGAAACTGAAGTATCTGCTTACACAGATAATAGTTTCCCGTCAATCAAGAAAACCTGCCATTACTAGTGGAAGCTCATTGCACACTACAAAAAGCAAACAAGACCTGAGTTATAATAGAGACTTATTGGCCTCTGTTTTCACTTGTGATCATCAAACTTCAAGATAAACATAAAGGAGCGGTTTCTTCCCATGTAGGCACTACTGCAAATGCACAATTAAAGAGCTCCTGAGTCTCTTAGCCAGCAACTATTTGGTTCAAAGAAGAGCATCATTTAATGGTCACCCTCCCCTTTGCTTTGTGCTGCAATGTATCTCCACCTCTTCAGGGAGTACAGCAAGCTGAAGGAAATCAGCATGGCTGTGCAGATTAACCAGGCACAGCAGTATTGGAGCAGAGCCAGCTGCAGCTGTCTTTCTTAAAACCACTCTGAAGGCTCAGAAAGTAAAAGCAGGTGCACCAACTCATGCCAAGCATCAGATTTGCTCAGTATCCTAACCCTGACAATGCTCAGTACCAAAGCCTGTGAAAGGATATAAGAACAAACCAAGAACATGGTTCTGTTTCTGTACTGTGCTCTCAACTGTGCTCTTCTGTACTGTGCTCTTTGTGGTTCATAGTTCTTGTGTTAGAAAAGAGAGTAACTGCTTACTGTGGAGTCTTCTGAAGACAAACAGCCAGGTAACCAGAGACACACGGGCATCCCACAACATTTCCTCACTTGTTTGCATTAAAATAGGTAAAAGTGTTTGAATTCAGTAGAGAAGCCAGAAGGAGACAAAGCAAGACTTTTCTCAGCAATGCTGGGGAAAGGACAGGAAGGTGCAATGCAAGAAGTTCTATCTAAACAAACCTCAATGTCTTCATTACATACTGGCAGTCGCAGGCTGACACTTTTTGAATACACTGAATATTTTTGGGGAGGGAGAAGATGGGGCAAAACCAGCTGTAGATGGAGGGCAGTGTGCACTGAACACCTCTGTGTAGAAAACTGTTGTTACCACAGCCAGGCAAGACATGACAAGAGCCACAGCACGAGCCAGCACTGCCACGAGCCCGAAGAGGCAGCAGTTCGGTGGCAAAATGCCCCTCAGGTGGGCAGCTTTCTGCCTTTTTATGAACAGTTACAACAAAACTGAAGGAGAGTACATATGAGATCTTAAGGACTAGTAACCACAACTGGATGATGCTGATTTTGGCTGATTTCTTTTTTATATTTCATTGTCTTTTAGACTTCCTGGAGCAAGGAATCTTTTTTCTTCTGCTAAGCTCGCAATACAGTTAACACCAATCAGAACTCAGAAGTTTTGACAATTGCAGCCTAGCTGCTACTGCTTGTGCCTTGTAGGAGAAAATTCTCTATGGGAAATTTGTCGTTCACATGGAGAGAGGCGTCGAGTGCACCCTCAGCAAGTTTGCTGATGACACCAAGCTGTGTGGTGCAGCAGACTCACTGGAGGGCAGGGATGCCATCCAGAGGGACCTGGACAGGCTGGAGAGGTGGGCACAGGCCAACCNAGAGGAGGCTCCGAGGTGACCTTATTGTGGCCTTCCAGTATCTGAAGGGGGCCTACAAAAAGGCTGGGGAGGGGCTTTTTAGGATGTCAGGTAGTGACAGGACTAGGGGGAATGGAGCAAAGCTGGAGATGGGTAGATTTAGAGTGGATGTGAGGAGGAAGTTCTTCACTGTGAGAGTGGTGAGAACCTGGAATGGGTTGCCCAGGGAGGTGGTTGCGGCTCCATCCCTGGAGGTGTTTAAGGCCAGGCTGGATGGGGCTCTGGCCAGCCTGGTCTAGGGTGGGGTGTCCCTGCCCATGGCAGGGGTTGTTGGAACTGGATGATCAGGTGGTTCCTTCCAACCCTGAGTGATTCTGATTCCATAACTTCTTCAGTGAAGTGATCCTGCTGTGGCAGCGGGATTGGACTAGATGATCTTTCGGGGTCCCTTCCAATCCCTAATGATTCTATGATTGCATGGACAGGCTAAGTACTTGTAAAGAAAAAGAAGGTTCTGTATCAAAAAGAGTCAGGATCAGCCATATAAATAAAACCATGCTTCTCTTTCCCACTTCCCAATTATTTTAATTATTTTTTTTGTCTGGGTTGGGCAAAGAAGGACTTGAGCAAAGAATATTAGACTATTGAACTGAGAGAGTCTCCTGGAAATAATCTAACAGCAGGGAACAGCAAGTCCTTTTCAAAACCAGTGAAGCAAGAAAATGCTGTTGACCAAGCTGTTGTCTGAAGTTTGAGGAGGGAAGAGAGGAAAAAACTGTGGAGAAGGAAGAGAAAGGATGAAGCTATGCCTTAGACTCATGCTTACTGTTTCTGTTAAAAGCAAACCACATCTTCTCAAGGCCATTGCTCTTACACCACCTCTACTATAACTAAGCCATTTTTCAAAAGGGACACTTGTTTTCAGCAACAGTTGGACAGAATGGTCTGGGCTCAGGGCTGCAGGGTTTTTGCTCGCAGCACGCAGTGCTTTGTGGCCTTGGATCGGCCCTGATCGTTCTCTCCTTAGAGTGACCTACAGTGGCTCTGAAAAACAAGACAGTGTTTATATAAACTCAGCATTATTTATGTCCTTCTTCAGGAGCTCTATCTTTTCAGGAAAAGGTCACTGTCTGAGACACCAGAATTCTGAAATCTTCATGTTTATTTATAAGAAAGCTACGGGAGGAAAAAATAAAGCAACCCAAACAGAGCCCAGTACTAATGAGATCAGCAGCAGCCAGCTCTGCCAGGTCCACTTCTCCTGTGAAATTATGGCCTTACAGAGACCCTGAGGGTGAGGAGAACCTTGCCGGGATAGCCGTGTTTTGTTGTACTGGCCAGAATTACAGTGGACTGGTTAGGGATTGCAGAGTGGACAGCTGGACTTGATGATCTTGAAGTTCTTTTCCAACCTTGATGATCCTTTGATGCTATGATATTGTTGGATCTGCACCTGGTATTAAAAACATAATGAAGTGCTTCTATGCTTGCCCAAGTAAACAATGCTGACCATCTTAAGTAACTGACAAATGACTGCAGATGAGACACGGTCATGTTAGAGAAACTTCCCACTCAGGATTTGGGTTCTGTTTGTGCTTGATGATCTTTGGTTCTTTTTGCTGACCTTTCATTCTCTCTGTGCATGTGCACAGTGTAGTTTCTGACTGAAATACAAACCCCTTGATGTTAATTCATCTTTGGAGTTAATCCATTTACAGTGACAGCCCAGAGAGTGAAATTATTATTGTTGTGGACTGACAGTAAAGGGCTCCATCAGGAAACCATAGCAGTGGGTTTGACTTTCCCAGTTCTTCATCATTTTCCCACATCAGGTCTGCTAATCTAAACCCTACCTAAAGAAAGGGGGAGTTGTTGTCTGTGAGCGCTAGGAAAGGCAAAACTGAAGATGTGTACAAATGCTGCCTTTCAGTTATGGCATTTGCTGGTGAAATAGATGCTTTTCTTCCCACCACATCATAAGGGACAGTGAAATCCGGCTCTAACCCATCAGAAACCATCTGTTCCTGTTACACAGGTATGCGCAGCCACTGTTCACATGGGGCAATTTCATGAATAAGTTAGTACATACTTACATTTTTACCCATGCTATCACCCTTCCAGCTCATTTTTAAGGAAGAATTGCCCAGTTTTTCTAAGAACTAAAACTGAAATAGAGCAAATGAACTTTAAGAACTTTGAAAAGTTATATATAAGGGAAGTTTCTTCTGCTGTATCAAATGCAGATGTTCTGCGGAAGCACCACACCAGCACGCGGGGAAAAATAATCTGAAGTCTTGGCGAAATAATGGAGAGACTTTTCCACACACTTAAGTATCAAATAAACAGCCAAGGGAAATGTCACAAAAGAATAAAGAAAAAGGCCAAACAAAAAAGCCACAAACCATCTTTTGGGATGAAAGCAAGCGTGTGTAATGGGAGCCCAAAGGGTAATATATTCAGAAAGCTCTAAGTGCCTGAAAATGAAAGCTCAGAACGAAAGCACCTCTCCAGCCATAACTCTGGTGTCACTAACACAAAGCTGTAATCGTTTTTCTGATGTTCCCACTATTATCCAAGCCATAGGTGTCAGTTAAGAAGATGTAAGAGAGAGCAGGAATTTTCAGTGGAGTGGAAACCTGTTGTCACGTGTGTCTTATCTACAGGAATGTTAAGAAGAAAATTACAACTTTTCATGGCTTTTAACTAATCTTCAGTTTATTGCTGCTGTGACAACCTTTTTAAGGAGGCAGACTGTGAAATGAAATAATTCTTTAACATTCTAACAGACTGAAAGCGTCTTATTTTCTTTGTAAACCAAAAATAGCAGTTTCAATATTAATACTGAAGAGGTTAAAGCTAATGTCTATGATGAAAGTGGGAAAGAAACCTAGATTTTTTACTGAGCAGGAAGGGATATGAGTTGAAGCTTCTGATATTTACTTTGTGTTTTGTGGGCTGATAGATAAAATGCAGGTGCCTGGAGTCAAAGGAAAAACATAGTATTTTTACACATCTGGTTTACAGAAGAGAAAATGGAAGCATTGCAAAGAGAATAACAGAGGTCCTCCTCCTCCTCCACAGTCCGCCGTTCGTTCATAATGCGGCTCCCACAGCATAGTCACAGCAGTGTTTGCAGCACTGCTGAAAGAACACAATACTAATCTGAGCAAGGAAAAGAGCAGAACAGACCCATGAGTTCACAGACAAGTGCAACCTACCATTTGTTTCACTCCAGAGCTGGGTAGTTAGAAAGTTTCGGACTACGGATTTGAGTGGGATACATGAATATTGAACTGACTCACTCTCCAGAGAGGGAGCTTGAAGAAATTTGTATTCATTACTTCCTCTTGAACCAGAAAGACCCTTTGGCTGCAACTCTTCTTATTGTTAACTAACCTGAGTGATCGATGTTATATATTTGGGTACTTTAGATAACATTTGTTTGCTGCTCCCATGGGACACAAACGTGGCTGACCAAACAGGATGAAAATAGCTATGCCTATCGTAGAAGGGTACAAAGTCAGTTTGACACAAAAATTTGTAGCTCAAAATATACCAGAGGCTGCTGGTTCAAACAGGCGAGTTGCACACTGCCTTTTGGGGTAACTCTCACCAAGTCACTGCATTCAGTGTCTTCTGTCTTGAACAACTGTAGGACAGAACCCTCTCAGCTATGCCCTCTCTTTGTTCTCTTCCTCTTTTGGCTGCTGACACCTGGACCACTGAGTTAGAGAGGTCACTGCATATTGAGCCACTTTCAGGAATCAGTTCTTATTTTTCAAGATATTATCACAGTATCACAGTAATGATAAGGTTGGAAAAGACCTTAAAGATCATCCAGTCCAACCAAATCCAAATAAACCAAGTAAACCTAACATCTAGATCATGCCACTCAGCACCTCATCCAGCCTAACCTTGAACACCTCCAGGGACAGCGACTCAACCACCTCTGTGGGCAGCCCATTCCAAAACCGGATCACCCTTTCAGTGAAAAATCTTTTTCTAATGTCAAGTCTAAACCTCCCCTGATGGAGCTTAAGACTATGACCCCTTGTCTTGTCTCCAGTGTCCAGGGAGAAAAGACCAACCCCTGCCTGACTACAGCCACCTTTCAGATAGTTATAGACAGCGATAAGGTCACCCCTGAGCCTCCTCTTTTCCAGACTAAACAAACCCAGCTCCCTCAGCCTCTCCTCCTTATGTAAGCATCTTACTAACTGAAATTAGTCCACTAGCTTTTCACACAGATATTAGATTTTTCATTCAGTATTTCAGAAAGTAGTGCACAAGAACCAATACCAACAGGGATTCTGTTTATGGAGCAGACATATTTCACGCTACTTTACATGGCTTTTAAAGGGACACCTCCTTCTCCATCCCTCTCCCGACAACTGGAGAGATGATTAATACAGGAGATTATTTCGAGAAATAAGTTCCTGTGTGTGGAAAGAGCTCTTCAACCACTGCTTTGTGTGAGCCTGAAAACCAAACAATCTGGTCCCCATGTAACCATAAATGTCTTCTCAGGAAACAGTCCAGATCGTTGTATTTGGTTCTCAATCCATATACATCACTGTTTGTACAGGACAAGTTATGTTGCATCTTTTCCAGAGAAAGTTATTTAAAAAGCCTCATCAGTACAGTTCCAGCTGTGCCAGTAGCCAGCCCTGACTGCTGTGCTATACTGTTAGCCAGTCTGACACAGAGTTTGGGTTTGTTCTAACAGTAAAATGAAGCAGTGCACTGTAGGACTCCAGGTACTGCTCCTCATCCCAAAATGTTTCTATACTCTCTACTCTGAGGTAACTAGATGATAAAACACCCCAAAGGAAAGCGCTCAAGCTGCACCCATGCATCCGTGCATTTGGGTACCGCCTTCTGCATCCTCAGTTTCACACTTTGCCAGAAGCTCAAAGTAGCAGCAAGTTTCAATTCCTCACAGCTAAAACACCAATACTGATGAGGCTGAACCACGGCATTTGGATTTCTGATACAAATGAACCTTCTGAATTTTCTAATGCTGTCTAGTTATTACTTTGCACATAGCTTTCTGCGTCCTAAAGAGACATATTAAAGCAGGACCATGGCAACTGACAAGTTATTTATTGCAAACCACCAAAGTGTGGTAGCTTTTCTTAGCAAGGAAAAAGCATTTCTTCCTTTAAACTCAGAAGAAATGAAATGCATCCCCTGCTGCCATAAGTAATGACAGAAAGCAGCCTTTTAAAATACTGAGTGGTTGTTCTATGTATTCAAACCTGGAGCAAATACATGTTAGCTTGCCGTGCGCACAAATGGAGTCACATCTGTAGATTGCAAGTAATTCCAAAAAGTTTACTGCATTGAAGTTAACTCACTTGTCTGGCTTGCCACCTCTGTTAGCATCACCTGCAGCTCCTCAGACAGAGATGGAAATCAGTCCAAAGGATCCTCTACAGAAGCACAGCTTTATGAAGTATTACCACAGCAGCGGATGTAGCAGCAGCCACCTAGTACAGACTTGCACCCTGGAGCCACTTCTACATGAATAGGAGTCTGAATTATTACAGTCAGAGTAAAAGTCACTCCTAACACACCCAGAAACAGTCAGGGACCAGGAGTCTTTGGTCTAGGACTGGCTTTTCCTTTACTTTATGCTTAATGCTGTTCTCGGTGTCATGTAGTGATAGGACGAGGGGCAATGGTTGTAAGCTGGAACATAGGAGGTTCCACATCAACCTGAGAAGTAACTTCTTCACAGTGAGGGTGACAGAGCACTGGAACAGTCTGCCCAGGGGGGTGGTGGAGTCTCCCTCACTGGAGATATTCAAGACCTGCCTGGATGTGTTCCTGTGTGACTTGGTCTAGGTGATCCTGCTGTTGCAGGCGGATTGGACTAGATGATCTTTCAAGGTCCCTTCCAATCCATAATGATTCTATGATTCTAATAAAAATAAGAGCCGTAGTCAGTACTAATGGTCATCTATTTTCTCCACATCCAGGAAAACAAGGAAACATTGAAACTTACCTGCTGCTGGAGTTGACTCAACATTTCTGCAATTAATTTTGCTGAGAATTTCCTTTTAGAGAGGGTTGGGTTGTGATTTTTTTCCATAGAGAAGGGAAAACAGATTAATCCCTTGGCAACAAAATTCTAATTAATCACAAATGTGTCAGTATTCACTTATAGCTTCTTCATTAAAATAGAATATCAGATGTTTACTGATGAAATTGTAGTCTTGATTGAATGCAAAATCAGGTGGCTCTTAAGATTTAATTCTAAAAATCAAGCTTATTGACTCGGCACAAGTGTTTACGTAGATCTGTGATTCCCTGATTACGGAGATAAACATTTACTGTGAGGCAAGACTTTCTGCAAACTGGAGAAACATGCTTATCTCCAACACATAGGCTGTCAGTCATCCCAGGAAAATGCCCCCATGTCGATAGCAGAGGACTCACTTTGTACCTCCTCGGCCTCATTCATCCAATTATGCAAAGGAACACAAAACTTTCAAGAGCAATCCATCCCAAGGTCATCGCTGAGAGATTCCCTTTCAGTAGGTACAGGCTTCCATCATGTCTTTTCCAATATGATGAGCAGCTTCCATGCCAACACCTCATCCTTCATCTGACTCCATTTGCTTTGTGAGGCACTTCTCTCTCTTTTGTTGATGATGACATCAATATTCCCAGAATGGGGAGCTTTTGTGTTTTCCCAACCAAGTGCCTTCCTGTTCCATCCACATCTCCCATCCAAACCAGGACGTAACTCTGGTTGGGGTTTATGCATAAAACTCTCTAAAACTTGTCCGTCAGCGCTAGCTTGTGCATACTGTGATTTCTACAGAAAAATTACTGGCCTTCGCTTTCCTGATGGTGTCTCTTAATCCACAGTCTCACACTGCACAAAGGAGCTGGACCTGCTGGGTTCATGCACGACAGTGCTGGCCATCATCTCACTGGAGAGTTTTCTGAAGACAAGGTTTTCATTTTAAACTAACAACAACAAAGTGTCCACCACTTGGCGGCCTTCCTTTGGGAATGGTGACCCTTGCAAAAGGTGCACCCGTGCCCATTAGCCGCCCATTTTACTGCATCTCAGGAGTGTGGAGTGCGAGTGTTGTTCCAGGCCCCTGTTGTTTTAATGGAGAACTCTCGGCTGCGGCTGAATGCTGCAGCAGGCGCTTCGGGCGGAAAGCGATCCAGCTCTGCAAACCCTGCAGACCTGAGTGACAGGCCACACTCTGGAGCTGAGCCAGGAGGGAACACACAGTGAAACCCCCATCCATCATAATCTTCACTGGATGCGAAATTCTCCTGTGCCAGATTATTCTGAAGAAGAAAGGCTTTTTGTTACAGCACGACACATTTTGCCGCACTCTCCAAGGGGGAAAGAAACAAAACAGAACAAGATAGATAAGAAATGAATATTCAGAAGCATTTAAGTTTCTTTTTTTTCCCCTTTGTATCTTCACAAGAGAATATCCTCAGAGAACTATTGTTTCTGTGAAGAACTGGCGAGGCTGCCAAGCAAAACAAACTGGATTTTATTTTGGTGGGCCCACTGCAAAGTGTGTTTATCATCCTCCGCGCCTTCCTGGAGCAGGAGTATTACAAAGCATTGTACTGTCCATGCCAGCAGCCTCACCTGGGATATTACCGTGCGCAGGGAGCACCCTTTAATGTAGCTGTTTGGTTTTTAGCTTTAATTGCCCAGCTTTCCACAGAAAAGTTAATAAACACAGGTTTCTGGTAATAATAGAGTTCTGTAGGTTATTGTCTCAAACAGTTATAGGTTGATGTATATTTTACTACATCATCTTCTCCAACAAAAATATTTCAGAAAAGAGAGACATAGCTTTAATCTTTTGGAAAAAATCCTACCTTTAAAAACTTGGTATTAACAACATTTTTCATTTCTCTTGACTTCTGTGCTATTTTAACCCAAACCTTCATTGTAAAGCTTCTTTTACTGGAAATCACAAGAATTGTTAATTAATCACAACATGAAATTAAATCTACTTTCACAATAAAAATTATGACTAGGTTTGAAAAACAGCGCTTGAAATACTTTGTCTACAAAACACTATTCACTTACTTTATAAACTGAAACAGAGGGGCCCCAGGAGCCCTTTGCTTGGGGTGGTTGTCTTTGAAAAGTCTGTGAAATTTTCTTGCTCTCTTCACACATCTCTGCTCACTCTTCTTGTTAAAATTATGGCTCGGCTGCTAGTAGAATTTAAAGCATGAAGTACTTTCTATTGATAAGAAAAACCTTTGCAAAAGATCCCAGTCTTTAGTAGTCTTTAGTCCCAGTAGGTTAGGATAACTTTCTGGCAGCAGACATCCAAGCGAAGGCTGGGTAAGATCAGCTGAGATTGTGGCTAGAACAACACAGACTGGAATCTGTGAGAAAAAACAATCCTGACCACCTTGGGTTTGCAGAAGAGTGGACGCGTGTGCCAGCACTTGTGGTGCCAGGCAGCGATACCTTGATAGGTTTGTGCAGCAAGGGATTTGGTGAGAAAGTTATAATGAACCTCTGAGCACATTTAAGCAAAAACAACTGTCAGCGAGTAAGGCGAAGATAATTACTGTTGGCAGTTTTAATCCCTCCGTGGTAGATGAAGTGATTCAGCTTGGTTAAGAAGCTCTGTACAGAATATAGAGGAATGCTTCAATAGAGATGGCATTTGGAACAGACGAGGGCAGGTGCAAGTAAAGTTTATTTCAGATACTATGGCTTTTGTGGTGGATTTACTGCACTCAAGCAATGTTCTCTTGGGGGAAAAAAGGAAAAGGTTATCTGTGCAGTGCTGAATAACTCCCTGCTCACAAGAAGCACGGGAAAACGAGCAAATGCAAAGTCTGTTCTCAGCTCATAACAGAATGTTGCTTTTAATTGCACACAGAGGAGACTTGGAATCCCCTATTCCCTTTATGCTGTTAGAATGCAGGTCCCTTCCAAGACGTAAGGAATTTTTATTACCTGTTCCACAACGTGGAATCCACAGCACAGACAAATTAATGCTCTGACTTCCCAATGCATTCACTACAAGGAAGACTGGATACAGGACATGTGCTACTGGGTGTCTTTGAGAAGGCCAGTCTTCTCAAATCACAGAAGGTCATTCTGTAAGTAATCCTGACAGCTAGAAAGATGGCAGAAAGAAGGAAAGAGGAACACAGAGTCCTAGTGGAACTTGTTCATCAGTAGCTGACAAACTTGAAAATAACTAGAAATCGTGGAATCATTTAGGTTGAAAAAGACCTTTAAGATTGAGTCCACCCATTCATCAGAAGGAGGACTCAGGGAGCTACAGATCTGTCAGTCTGACCTCGGTGCCAGGAAGGGCTATAGAACAAATCATCTTAAGTGTCATTTTGCACCATTTACAGGATAACCAGGAGATCAGGCCCAGTCAGCATGGGTTCATGAAAGGCAGGTCCTGCTTGACGAATATGGTCTTCTATGACAAGGTGACCTGTTTAGTGGATGAGGGAAAGGCTGTGGATGTTGTCTACCTGGGTTTCGGTAAAGCCTTGGTGGTTGGCACTAGATCACAAGTGGTGTTCCCCAGGTTCTGTACTGGGCCCTGTGCTCTGTAATGATCTGGGTGAAAGGATTGATACACCCTCAGTCTGCAGATGACACCAAGCTGGGCAGAAGAGTTCATCTTCTTGAGGGTAGAAAGCCTCTGCAGGGGGATCTGGACATACAGCTTAAAAGGCACCTCAGTGGAAATGAGGAAATGTTTATTCATTACTGTGTCTGAATCAGTGACAGCAGTTATTCTAAAAAAAAAAACCTTCATGGATGCATTTCTGCAAAAGAAAATTGTCCTAATGCTCCTAGAACCAGAAGTTAGATGTTGTTTCCAAACTTTGGGAATAATTACAATTAGAATCATGGCAAAATTCTTACAACTCTTTTTCTAAGATCTTACAGTGCCATAAAGAACACCTGTGCTCACTCGCCTAGTTAAAATTACAGCTTGACTGCTAGTATGTGCAATGAAAAGATAAGACTGTAACCTGTGTGTCATGAAAGACCAGACACTGTGGGGAAAATGTGAAACATCACACCTGAAAAACACAGAAGACAACGTAGGAACAGTGAGACCCCACTAACTGCTCATATTGGGGCCTGAATAACAAAAGTTTCTGGTTTATCCTGCTTCCTCCAAATTACATTCCAGTGAAAGAAAGAAAAAAATAGGGACCTACAAGCTACAGATTTTATATCTGGGGAAAAGAACTGGTTTAGACAACACTCAGACTCATGTGATTAAATTATGAAGTGTCTACAATCCATAGTCATAAGAATTATGCTGATCTTTCAAAAGAGAAGAAGTAACTTTTTCTAGCAACTCCATTCTGTTCTGGAAAACTGCAGATCATTCTGATCAAATACACTGCACTGATGCAACCAAGACATGATACAGAGTTTGGAAAAGGTGAACATTGGAAGCTACAAGTATACACAACAGAAGAACGCAAACCAGGAGAAATGCTTAGTGAAGTAAGACAGATGTTTATGGCTTTGCTCAAACCAAATGTTGCCCACATTAGTATTACAAATTCCTTGCCAAAGTCTCACAAAACCTCCTGCATTCCACCTCTACCCCTCTCTTAATGAAGTACTTCTCACGTCTTGCAGACAGGAAATGATCCCTAGGCTGGCTGTGCGCAGCCGCAGCATCACACTTTAGCAAAGCACACGCAAGTGCGTTAGTAACCCGGGCGGTCAGCATTACCGGCCGCTGCTCACAACACAGTTATGCAATCCAAAAACACAAAACCCAACTGAATGCGATCTCCAGCGTGGTCCAGCATGACTCAGGGTCGCTTCTATGACAGAATATGCAGCGTACCCTTTACTTTCCTCTCTCCCCACTCAAAAAACCCACCCGCGACTGCAAGTCCTCCCTCACCAGCTGTGAGACAGCGCCCTCTGGTGCAGCAACGCAGGAAAAGGGTTCGTAAAATCCTTCAGTGGGACGGGATGCAGCCGGCTGGCACGACTGGGCAGTTTGCGCAGGATGTGGATAAACTGGCTGAGTCTTTTCTCAAAGCTCTGTGCCAAAAAGTGCAGATACAGAGAAAATGTCCCTCACGTGAGACCTCACAATCCTGACAGTTGTGTAAAACGGTCTCTACAGAAAACACTTACAAATGTTTTTAGAGGTCAATATTCAAACTATGATCCCTATAGCCTGATTTACTTTTGTTTTGTATTATGCACTTTCACGTTTTCTTCTGTGCCCTGATTTGTGTTGAAACAGAACTATCTAGATAACAGTCACCTACATCACACCCATCCTCAGATACACAGTTCTTCTCATGTCATCATCTAAATGGAACAAAAATACAAACCCATTTTGGGCCTAATAAAGAAATCCAACCCTGACTCATAGCAGCTCTACGTTTGGAGCAGGGGCACAGGAGGAACCAGTGTCCTGAGATGCCAGCATCTTATCAGGCAATGACTTTCTAAAACTTTCCCCCAAAGCAGCAAGTATTCTTGCTCCATTTAATCACACCAGGAATTTACTACTGCTCTTACCCAGGTTTCGGAGATCAGTTAGGCAGTAACACTACATTACACACAGTGTGTGCCTTGCTGCTGCACAGGAACTGGGTTTTAGTAACCTCCTTGTACAAAGCTCTAAAGAACACAGCACAGCCTCAGCTACACACTAGCTGTTACTACAACTTGTTCGAAGAGCTGTAAGTGGATCCTAATGTAGCATAGTCTGAGTAAAATATTTCCTTGTATATGCAGAACAGTTCTGTAGTACTTAGGAAGAGTTTGGCGTCTCATTAATGTCAATCAAACACTTCAATAATTACTTAAGATTTCCCCATCATTTGAAGAACAAATTTTGAGGTCATCACTGGTGCATCTGTGGTTCTCAGCTCTCCTATTTGCTCACAAATGCTAATCCTCCTGGAAACCACGACGATCATCCATCAACTGTGACTGAAACAAGGCTTTGATAACAGATACTAGACGTCATTCTCCTGAAAAAAATAGTCTTTCCTTGGCTGTGGTTAGCAAATCCCTCTCATTCACACCAGAGGGTGTACATGCAGTTACAACTCAATCTGTTAGCGTCCTGCTAATCACACGTTTGTGGACAAATTAAACCATTTGCTGAAATCGTAGGATTTTCTTCTCTCTGGCTTGGCTTAAAGTGATTGGAGAATAAAATCTGCTCCCCCATCCCACCCCTAGACAACCTATCTACATCCATGGAACTTCACAGCAGAGCACATACAACATACTCCCATGCCATGCTTTTCTCCCACCTTTGTGAAGTGCTCCGAAATGCATATCATAATTTGACTCTCTCTTGTATATCCTTGAGAATGTGACATAACGTCACAGAAGACAATATACAACTGCTGTGAGACATGCAAAGATCTCACTTTTTTCGCAAGGAAGCTTTGCATATCGAGAGCTCCAGCTCCTGCTGATGTCATGAGGTGGAGATTTGATTATAAAGCAAAATAACAGCAGAAACAAAAAGGGTGTTCCAACCATGCAAAACAAACCCTATCTCCTATGGATGGCTGAACCATACCTTACTGAACCTGCACAGTTCATGACCACAGTCAGCGCACAAGGTAGTTGGAGCCATCAGAAGCAACTTTCAAGTCATGATCCAATGCTCAGACTCATGGCCTTGATTATCTAAGGCCTTTTCTTTTTTCTTACTGTGTCTAAGCAGTCTGGGGTGCATACCTGCAAAAAAGTAGATACACCATAGCTTTGAGAGTCACCCGTTTTGGATCAACAAAAGACAACGGCAGGTGCGCAGGTGTCTGTGGCAGAGGGGTGCACACTGGAGTAAACTGACACGGACTTCAGGACTGTGGGATACAGCATGGCTTCTAATGGCTTAAAAATTAACCACTAGCAGAGTTATACTATAATAGAATCATAGAATCACTACGGATTGGAAGGGACCTCGAAAGATCATCTAGTCCAATCCGCCTGCAACAGCAGGATCACCTAAACCAAGTCACACAGGAACCTGTCCAGTCGGGTCTTGAATATCTCCAGTGAGGGAGACTCCACAACCTCCCTGGGCAGCCTGTTCCAGTGCTCCGTCACCCTCACCGTGAAGAAGGTCCTTCTCAGGTTGATGTGGAACCTCTTATGTTCCAGCTTACAACCATTGCCCCTCGTCCTATCACTACATGACACCGAGAACAGCCCAGTGCCATCCTCCTGACACCCACCCCTCAAATATTTGTAGACATTAATGAGGTCACCCCTCAGTCTCCTCTTCTCCAAGCTAAAGAGACCCAGCTCCCTCAACCTCTCCTCGTAAGGGAGGTGCTCCACCTCCTTTATCATCTTCGTTGCCCTGCGCTGAACTCTCTCCAGAAGCTCCACATCCCTCTTGAACTGAGGAGCCCACAACTGGACACAATGTGGTATGTGCTACAAATTCTGAATTGTTCAGATCTACCTTTTTTTTTTCTGTGGGCAAATTATTTTCTTTGAGCACATAAGCTTAAGAACAGAACTGGAATGAAAAGTGAACCTAATGCTTGTATGAACAGACCAAACATAGCAGACAAAAAGAGTAGTACTGGGACAGGTAATTAAACTTTTGTATGAATGACACTTATTATTAACTCAGCGTTTGCATGGTATTTCTGGGGCTCTCCTTTAGCCTGATAAAATACCACAACCTAGACTTTCATTTTAGAATGCATGTGTGTACTCCTTCCTGTGCTCATTCAGAGAGGAAAACAGGTATTTTCATTGCTGAGACTGTAAAACGTTGTGGAAACCATCTACTTAGGGTACAGTCAGTTCTCTTCTGTCCTACTGGAGCAGGACACAGCTGTTCAACTTCAGCAGCAGGACTTTCTGCCAAATGGCAGCATACTGTTGGCTCTGGAGACTCTCATGTAGAATTAATTGCTTGCAACAATTCATCAAATTAAGGATTAATGCTTAAGGGGTCCAGCTTAAAGTATTTCCAACCCACTGATTGTATGTTTAATCTACTGCTAATTTGCATAACATTTAGTAGCGTTTAAATAACTTCCACATCCTGACCTGGCTGTCTGTAGCGGGTTGGGGTTTCTCCACCATAGAATTGTAGAATCATAGAATCATAGAATCATTAAGGATCGGAAGGGACCTGAAAGATCATCTAGTCCAATCCGCCTGCAACAGCAGGATCACCTAAACCAAGTCACACAGGAACCTGTCCAGTTGGGTTTTGAACATCTCCAGTGAGGGAGACTCCACAAACCCCCTGGGCAGCCTGTTCCAGTGCTCTGTCACCCTCACCGTGAAGAAGTTCCTTCTCAGATGGATGTGGAACCTCCTATGTTCCAGCTTACAACCATTGCCCCTCGTCCTATCACTACATGACACCGAGAACAGCCCAGTGCCATCCTCCTGACACCCACCCCTCAAATATTTGTAGACATTAATGAGGTCACCCCTCAGTCTCCTCTTCTCCAAGCTAAAGAGACCCAGCTCCCTCAACCTCTCCTCGTAAGGGAGGTGCTCCACCTCCTTTATCATCTTCGTTGCCCTACGCTGAACTCTCTCCAGAAGCTCCACATCCCTCTTGAACTGAGGAGCCCACAACTGGACACAATGTGGTATGTGCTACAAATTCTGAATTGTTCAGATCTACCTTTTTTTTTTCTGTGGGCAAATTATTTTCTTTGAGCACATAAGCTTAAGAACAGAACTGGAATGAAAAGTGAACCTAATGCTTGTATGAACAGACCAAACATAGCAGACAAAAAGAGTAGTACTGGGACAGGTAATTAAACTTTTGTATGAATGACACTTATTATTAACTCAGCGTTTGCATGGTATTTCTGGGGCTCTCCTTTAGCCTGATAAAATACCACAACCTAGACTTTCATTTTAGAATGCATGTGTGTACTCCTTC
>VXBP01003588.1:0-10844 GCA_013400115.1 Rhinopomastus cyanomelas | reverse complement strand
AGGTGCGTCTCCAGACCGCGGCACATCGGCGCTACTGGAGACCGAGGCGAATCACAGCTGGCAGTCCGGCCGGGGGCATGGGGCTACGCAAACACGGGGCATCTGCTCTTCCCGTAGTAGCGGCGGCGGCGCTGAAAAACCGGGGTGAGCCGCATTCCGTGCCCTTCCCCCTCCCCACCACCCGAGAATGGACGGGGCGGGGGAGCGGGGGGCGCTCGGCTGAGAAGCCGCAGCTCAAGAGAGCCTGCAGCACACACGAGCGGGCTACATACTTCCTCCTTCTTCTCTACTTCCTCACTTCTCACTTCCTTCCTTCTTCCTGATTTCCCGACGTTCTAAAAACAAACCGCCCGCTCTGCTTTTTCATAGGCTAACCCAACACGGACATCCGGAGCAGGTCCAGGACCAGTGACACCTTCCCCCAGGACAAGTCCCCTGTGGGAGAGGGGTCCTCCAAAACAAAACAACTCCTTTTCTTTTGTTCTTCGTGAAAGCAGAACTGCTATACATTTGAAAACGCTAGCAATTTTCAAACTACAACACTGTCACTCACAGTTCTTCCCTTTCCACAGTTCCTCAGCATCATCTAACTCATCACCAGTCTGAATCCGTCCTTCCTGAGCTTACACACGTGGCTAATGGCTGCGCTCAGAGAAAAAACTGCTTGTGCTGTGATGGCTTTGGAATTTCTGAATTGAAAACCAGGCAATGTTGTGTTACTTAACGATAACACTGTTGGGAAAGCACTTCAGAAGCTAGATTTAAGGTTCGACTACTTACTGGAAAGAGCTGAAATTTGACAATCTCTGACACAACAGGCCTGTCTTTGCCAAGACTACGTTACCATGCACTTACAACACACAGCCTTTGGTTTAGTATTCATCAAATGTTATCTTCTCCTGGCAAAACCACAGTATTCCCAGAGTCACAAACATACATTCACACAATTCAGGTCCAATCGCTACTGAAACACTTTCTTACCCCTAGCCAGATATTCAACAGTGAGGAAATAACAGAGACTACTTAAAAGACAAAACAGTACCGGTATAACTTGTTTATTGTACTGTGAGTATCAGTATGTATTAGAGACAAAAACATGACTTCCAGGACAAAGGAAAAAACCCAGAGATTTAAAGTTTTGCACAGTATCAATCACGGAGAACCTAAAAATTATCTGCTGGAATGCTTTCAGCTCAAAAGCTTGGCTTCTACAATTACAGAACACTGAAGAATATAAGATGTTCTGGATCCCAAAAGCCACATACCTAAGGTTAAACTGTGAAAGACATTAGGTAAAACTTATAAACTTGTTTTCTTCTGAGACAGATTGATCTTATCTCCAAGACTCAGGGCCATTCCCTGTAAGGAAAAGATAGAAGACACTCATCAAACAGATACTTCAAACTAACTTCACCTTATCTATATTGAAATGCAAGTTCCATATATAGAAATCTCTGAAGTTAGAGTTGTATACAAGAAAGAATTCTAACTGTTGAGTGATTTGTAGACACCATCTATCATGTACAATTTCCCAACACTAGACAAAGGCACATACATACTATCTACAGATTTATTATTGAAGCAATGAAACTTAAATGAGCTAGCGACTGCTAACTCTGTTAAACAACATGAAAGGCAGAAGAATTAAAAAAATTAGGCCTTTCAACGTCCCAACAACTGAGCCAAGTGCCAGTTGAGTTTATGAAATTCAGCTGCTGAATAAAGTCTTCAGTGCTGAGACTAACAGTACGTTAAAGCTACAGAACACAATTTAATCACAGAATCATATTAATACTGTATTAAAAAGTGAGGCACTATCAAAAGAAGCTGCATGAATAAATCCACCTAATTAATAGCAGAATGATTTCAAGATGAAACCAAACTGGCACATGTAATGGAATGCCACTAACTGTACTCTGTTTAAAATACTGATTGGTATACTGGGAGGTTTTTATTGAGTTCTAAAATCCAAACCATACTCATAGATGTACCTGCAGAAAATAATCCTATGGAAAGACTTTAGGGTTTGGTTTGTTGTTTCTAAGAAGAACCAATTGCAAGCACAAAATTTCAATGCTGTGTGAAACTGAAATATGTAATTTAGCAGGAAACAAATCATGGAACCTTGGGGGGCATTTATTCTTTATTTTAAAATCAATAAATAAAATATATCAACAAATGAATAAATAGAATAGAGCAGCTGTTTGCAGTACTACTGATAAAAATGAAGAAATCTTGCCCCACAGCCCCGTTTTATGATAAAGCACTTGGAGAGAAAATCTACAACATTTTTCTAAGGTATAACTACACCTAATAAGAAAGCCATTATTTACTCATGAAAATCTCTAAGCTTTAAAGCTTAGTTGCTACATTCATCTTCCCTAAATACTTCCCATTTATCTAGTTCCACAATGTACCTACAGAAGTTTTCACAGTGCCTGGTCCATTTCCTAAAATATGCCAAGGAGAAGCAGCGCTCTAAACGCAGGCCGTGTTACCTGACTCTTTGCACGGATTCGTATGTGGCCAGTGACAGGCGCCTCTGGTCCCAGATGAATTGGCTTCTCAATGCTGACATTTGCAAGCGCGTCTTCCCCAAAGATGGAACGCGCATAAAGATTGGCAGCCATAAAGCCACAATAACCAGAAAGTGCCTATGGAAAGCATATTTGAACATGTTAGAAAGGCTGAAATCCTTTGAATGCACTTCAGTTAGCTGGGCAAACCTCTCAATTTAACATTCCACTTCCTCACATAAAAAGTTTTGAAAAATGTTAAGGACTGGCTAGTAGGAAGCCACGGTGGCCTTGTTGTGAAGTTAGGCTTAGCAGGTATGCAATCTACAGTCAAATACTCATCAAGGCAGGGTCGAATGCCATTTCGTGCTCTGACTGACAAAACAGTGAAGAAGCCACTGTAAACACATTAAGATGTAACAGGCACAACAGCTCTTAGCTGAGAGCAGAGTTACTGTATATATTGGTTTTGCTTTACAACAAAAAGGCTAAACTGGCAAAAGAAAAGTAGATTTTGACAGAAGGAAGGAACTCAGAACTACTGAAAAGGACTTGATACAAAAGCCATGGTCCCATCAAATCTATGCTAGAGCTTGGCTACGATAACTTAAAATCAGACATTCCAATTTTCTGACTTGGTAAGATATAGCCGAGGTGATGAAGCAACAAAGAATTTTGATAACACTAATTTGCTTTTACTCATTTAAAACCCTTGAGTATATGTGCTATTTCATACTGTAAGCAAGCATCTCTAGTAGTATTTATAACAAATACTAGCCAAATCAAACAGTAACGCACACCAGTGAACAAGAGCGTCCCAAAGTGTCCAAGCTCACCTTCTCTGGAGTCAGGCATTTCATATTGGTTGACTTCAGTATGTGCTGCAGGTATTCATTGAGATCAACTATATTTGTATTCACTGTAACCTTCAAGAAGGAAAAAAAAAAAGACAATTATTTTAATTAGTACCACTTGCTCTTCAGGTCTCTATGGAAGAGATTATTGCTACGTTTCTCCTTGAGGAACAGCACATGCAGTGTACTAGCTACACTTCCCATTATATGGTAGCATCATATTTATTCTTCACCTCCTGCCATCAACCTGTTAAAGATAACTTGACCTTACTACCATGGTTTCAAGCAAATATACTCTGCTGAACTCGTAGACTTTCTACAGTAAATAGTGGCCCTGCTGTCAGAACACAGTTTACATAATGACAAAACAAGAACAAAGGGTATCTAGTCCTGCTTTTGATCAACGATAAAAATTACTTTCAACTTTACTTTTTAGAAGCAAAGCTCTTGAGGCTGCCTTGGCTTCCTCAGATTGAGTATTATGGGCCTTGATTAAATTGCTTTTAAACACGCATTTTAGGGGTAGTTGACAAATTGTTAAGGCTTCACATATTAAGATTTGTTGTTCACAAGTTCCCTCTATGACACCTGAATTGAGTCTCAAGTGAATATGTGTACATACACGTAAAACAAAACAAGCCTACATCTCATGCAATGTATCTCCAACTTGGCTTAATGTGTTCACTCTATTCTTAAATTAAGATGCACTGTTGTGTGAAGCGCTCTCACTGGCACCCTCTGTAACAGTTTGGGTACCCTCTAATATTGGAATGTACCCACCATTTTGTTGGTCTTAGGTAGCACCCACAACCATATGCTACAGGTGTACTGTAAAGTAATAAAGTGATGAATGTCCCTGCCCACAGTGGGGCTAGACTACATGACCTTTAAAAGGTCCCTTCCAACCCAAACGATTCCGTGATTTAAGAAAAACAAGAGAAAGAGAAAAGTCAATGTAGTTTATAACTGGAGAAGCTAAGTGATATTCTGCAGTCTCAGTATAAACTTACACTTGTTGGTATCTCACCTTTAAGCTCAAATACACAGCAATCACCAATCAGTTTGGACACCTCCCATGCAGAGGATAAGGCACAATGTATGTACCTCTTCTCTAAGAAAAAAAGCAGCACATCACTGGCTGGTGAAGCAGGATACCAGTAAGAGAACGAGCTACTTGATGCCAACAAGTGCAGATGCTGAAAGAGGTTTATATCACAAGAGGTGACACAAACATCGATGTACTGAGCTGACGTAGAATAAGCTACAGAATTAAACTTCATTGACAAAAAACCCAAACAGCTTAGAAAAAATAAAACTAACCTTGTTTTCCCACTCAAATTCTGCCCACATCTGCCTGAACTCAGCGTCCGTACAAGAAGCAGGCTGGATGTAATCCATGATGTCGATG
Source organism: Rhinopomastus cyanomelas (assembly GCA_013400115.1). Taxonomy (NCBI): domain Eukaryota; kingdom Metazoa; phylum Chordata; class Aves; order Bucerotiformes; family Rhinopomastidae; genus Rhinopomastus; species Rhinopomastus cyanomelas. The sequence continues at coordinate 6,066 of VXBP01003588.1, read as the reverse complement.
TGAATGTCACTGAGGACCACACAGTTTCTGTCGCTGGCAGCTCCAGAGACATCGTACACTGCAATGTAAAACACAACCCTCTGAAGGTTTGAAAACGCGATTTTGCACTAAATAAGAGTGCTGTTAGCACCTGGCAGTGAACAATGCTTGTTCAATCTCATTGCTGACCTCTTTCCTCTTCAGGTCCTTTACCCAGTTGTCACAGAACTTTACTGGTCTCTCAGGCAAGGCTGCCCAGCTCATTTAAAATTGAAAGATCTGGGGTCAAGTGTCATGCTGACAATTACCCTAAAGGTAGAATGTCCTACCAGGATTTTATTTAAAGAAACCCTAAACTTTTACTTAATCAAAGTTATTCATTTATTGTGGGTCATTCGATTTCCTCTTCTAGTGCGAAGCATTTTAATTTTTGAGCTCATGAATTGGTTAAGAAACGCTCCACATGAATGTTTGTTTCACCCACTGAACTGTTTACTTACCAATATTACCAAAAATTATTCCATTTTCTGTTGAAGCAACTTTAACATTAGCTTTAATGTTTGCAAAATCATGTGGAGCAAGTGTCAGAGGAGATGGTTTTTCCACAAGTTTCAAGTCACCTGCATAAAGAAAGTGGAAGATGGAGATCAGGGAAAATTAACAGTACACAATGAGTTTTGATTCCAGAACATTTTTGTGTTTTCTTGTCATTCAGTTCTAGTGCCTACATGTAGAGTGGCACTACATACCACCATGAAGTGATTAGTGAAGTCTGGCATTTTTTTGTTTGGTTGAGTTGGTTTTTCTTACCATTTGCTATCTGCAAGGTAAAATAATTTACACTAAAAATCTCATTTAAAGTATTTATGTACTCAGCCAAACTCCACTGAAAACATATGTAAATACTGACTTCACTAGGCTTCATATTGGATTTATCATTATACCTTTAACAGTTGGGACACGGTTAATTCTACTTTGTGTTTTAATCACTGACAACATCCTAATACCTAATCCTACAGTCACATGTCTCGAAAGCAAAGTTCAACCTCCAGTATTACATGCACTAACCTATTTATAAACAGGTCAAAGTATCACCTTGATTTTAAATAGAATCACTCCCAGGAAACAGCAATAGAGGCTATTTTTCCTAATCTCTTATCAAAGATTTGTAAAAGGCTCCTTTGTTCTATCAGACTGGGCTGTTAGAGAACACAGCATCAAGTCAGTTTTTGCAATGTATCTGAAAATATGAACTGGGAAATACAGAATTCAACCCTACTGAGCTGATACATAGAATAATAAAACTTATTAGCTAATACATTGATTTAGCTCCATGATGCATCTGATCAAATGATTTACAAGGGGGATTAGGTGGAAGGTTATGCCTCTTCAGCCATATTGACATCAATTAAAAGTATTTCAACTCCTGACTGCCAGAACTCATAGGAAACTGGTTACTGTTCTTGGACTATCTGCTCCAGCTCATCCCCTAAAATAAATTAATGTAGTCTCAGCATTGTTGAAGCTTCTGGTACAGCTGTTGGTACAGAGCACAGTTTCAGCTGCGTAGAATCAGTATTTAAGTACTTCAAGGCTGAGTGCAAGGACCATCCAGGACACAGATGGCTATCTCTTGCCTGAGAAGTGCTTCATATCTGCTTGGATTTTCAGCTCTTGCTCTATGGTAACAGCACCACCGGGAAAACACAGGTGAGAAAAGCTGTCACGATTTCGATACAATGGGACAAGGAGAAACGGAATGCTGTTTTTCTAGTGAAAAAAGCAGGAAAACATTCAAAGCCTGACTATGGTCTGTACAGTCCTGCTCAAGCAGATGCAAGTGTTCCACCTTTTGGAAGAAAAATACCCTTTAAAAGGCACTGACAAACAACTGTCAGAATGGCAAGTAGCTGGTATTAAGTTTGAAGTATTTAGCTGTGGTGTAGAAGCTGCTTACAGCTGGGTGCCAAGGCCCAGTGCCTCACTGCTGCTCAGTGGTTGCTTTGCTCCCACCCCTACTCCTCACCTAGTGTGGCCAGCTCTAATGTGCAGTTCTGCAGAGTATCGCTGGTCTGGTTGACCACAAGCACATCTAGTACAATGTCATACTGATTGACGTGGACATACGCTTCTGCATAGACGGGGTCTGAGAAACCTGTCAGTTGAGTGACCTGTGAAAGAAAAGTGTTTGAGATACTCTTCATGAATAGTTTGAAGACATTATGTCAAACAACAACATCCACGCAAGAATAAAGGTCTCTTGAATTCATTAATCTTAATAGGAGTCTCCAAATCAAGCAGGTGTGCAGGAAGTTTTTAATTTCACAGGACTAACTTACTAATAAGGACAAAGGGAGAAATAAATAAATAAATAGACCACTTCAAAAAAATCACCTCAAGTTTGGTCTAGATATAGTATTTTTAAAGGCTGTGATGTTTAGGAAATCTAAAGTTTATGCATTAGAATTCCAAAATAAATACATTTAATTGATTTATAGAGTGACTGTGTACAGCAGTCATACAGATAAATTTAACTGCATCCTTCACCTGTCCTGCGTACAAATTATCATTAGAAAACATTTTCAAACGATATGCATTCCTAAAATATGGTGTGTAATGTCATTTTTTCTCAAAAACATCAGCAGGACAAAGAAACACTGACTTAAAATGGTAAGGTAAACAACAAAAAAAAAAAAGAGAGACTTTTAGAGAATAAAAGTCTCGGTTTTTTAATGAATTGAGTGGTTTCTTCTCTTTGGACTTTCTCAGCAGGTCCTGGTAACCAACCAAGCAAAACTACAAAAAGTGAAACACGCAACAGAACGTGGCAGCCAGACAAAGAGGTCTTTAATCTCTTGAGACATCTTCCTGTCCCATATGAAGAAAGTAACACCTTATAACACAATGGCTTTCTCTTGAGTCTAAACAGGAAACACCTGGGTCTTCTCAGCATAACCTGTTTCATTGGGTGCAGCCTGCACAAGCAGCACAAACTTTTTATAATAACAACACTGACTTTGGCATTACCTTATTAAGTTTAGATGCAAGAGGGTCAGCAGCCTCTTTCCTCTGTGTGTTTCCCATTGCAGCAAGAAGGCTAAGCTGAAACTGGTCTTCTTTTGAGTTCATTTCATTTTTAGCAGTAAGTTGCATGAAGGAAATGGGATCATCTGGCTGAACTGTCACATTCCTCTTCTCGGATTCTTTCTGCAGGAAGACAAACTGTATTCCTTAGCACAGAAACGGAGTGCTAATGGCTGGTTTGCGGTCAAAAGGCAACATGTGTACGAACTACTTGGATGTGAACATGAAAACCTCCAGGTGATTATGGTTATACAGTTATAACAGCTCACCTTCTGGGAAAGTTTCTCCTCTTCTAGCTTGGCTGACAGCATATGAGAGAGGGACTGCCTGCATTCTTTGTTGAAAATATCATTCATGAGAGGAGAGCATTCTGACAAAACTTTCAGACACAATGAAATACGATCCACATCATCATCTGTAATAGGCTTCTTGGGAAGAGAGGACTTTCCCAAATGGAGAATAGTGGCCATCAGCAGCATAGCTTCAGCAACAAAGGACTGACGAGGATAGATAAAGGAAGGAAGTTATAGCATTTCACACTTTTATAAAAACTTTTATTTCTAACTTATTTACAAAAATACTAATATTAACCCACTCAAAGAGGCAACAACGAAATCTTCACAACTACAGTGGAAACACAATGATGACTTACATTTTGTTTTTTCTTTTCCTGCACTAGTGACACATATCGCAAAGCAATCTTTGTTAAAGTTGTAGCCAGGGAAGCTGCAACAAAGAAATCGCCATCCAGCAGGAATCCTCGCAGCGGAGGTCTGCAAAGACAAACAGTAGTCAGAAAAATAGCTTTTTATGTCTCTCTTAGCTGACGTATCTTCACACCTTAACATCCTCATTGTAGAAACAAAGCAAGCTTGAAAGGTCTCAGAAGTTGCTTTTTGCCTCTAGAAGTAATTTTCCAGATATAGTGATATTCACAAGTCACACAGCCATTTCCACAGGCAGTGAACAGAAAAGTGTGATGGGTAATAATTTCATTGTAGCCTTGAGTTGACCATGACTAGTCAAGATGAGACAGCCCATCTCCAGCGATTCAAGAAATACCATCATTGTTCTAGCTACCAATGAACCATAACAAGTATTAAATAGTGCAAAGTGGTATCAAGAACAAACAGACCACGTGTTTCCAATAAAAATGGTAAAGGATCTTGTGTGTAAACTGTGAAGAATCAAGTAGAATTTAGGAAACCATCATTAATCACGTTCTTTTCAATATGCAATAACCTTTGATTACAAGAGGAAACAGGAAATGGCCTCAACCACTAAACACTGCACCAGAGAATACCACTTAAATAAAATTAACCAATGTTCCTGGCCTAGCATGAAATCTAAAATACCTGTCTTCTTCCTTTTTGGTAGGTCGCGAACTACTGAGAGCACTCTGTGTTGCGTAAGTGCCCATCTCCGTCACTAATTTTTGAGCTGGACCCACAGACACCTCTTCTTCAGATTTTAGTTCACCAGCTTCTTTCTTGATTTCAGATTCCACTATTGGGATCTAGAAACAAAGAGAAAACAACTGTTACAATTTTAATGTTAAACAGAGGTATTCTTTTATACAGACATTTTCAGTAGCAATGATGTCAATTGTTAAGGTTTTCGCAGGTAAATCGTCACTTACAGGACAAGTTTTGAAAGAATTTGAGGAGACAGCAAGATGTTGAAATATGCACAGAAGCCTCCTATCCATGCAATTGTCTTGAACTCCTCGCAGAACAACTCAGACTTAAAGCCCTGTTAGTGGATGCCATTGTTATCGTAAAGCTGCTATCATTTTCAGAAATAAGCAATTTCTTATCTTCCCTCCTAACAGGTACCACCTATTCTCAAGTATATGCTAGCTTAAAGCATGTTACTTAAATCAGCACAAAGCTTTAACTTGGTTTTACTTTAGTTTTCTTGTGCACATGCCACTACAAGTGCGCAAAACCCTGCTGCATCTTACCCCATTTTCTTTTAAAAAATAACTCTCTCTTAAAAATCAGTAAAAAAACCCAAACTGTTACGGTGTAACAGTAAAACCACAGAGTTACCCAGCAAAGTAAACACACCTCTCCAAGCGATCTGCGAACTTCTGTCATTACACTCTGTATGTCTTCCTTTGTGCTGCAATATTCTCCGAGGATCCATAAAGCTCCTCGATAAATCCTACAAGAAGAACAGTATCTGAAGTCATGCTTTCATGAAACACTCAAGCTAGCGTCAAGGGAAGTTACTTATGGTCCGGTGGTGAAGGCCAGTCCTGACCAATTCAAGAGGACAGGACTGACAGAAAGAAAGCATGATCACCATCCTTTCACCTGGAGGAAACTAAAGAACCAGCAAATCAAATTATATATATTCTCTGCTACAAATTCATTCCCAATGGTGTTAATCTTCATACAAATTGTTTCATTACTATAATAATTAAATAACTTACGGTAGGTGAATAAAATCAGCTGCAGTTTCTCCAGTTAACCATGACAGACTTAATTTTACTTTCAGAGTCAAAATGCAAGCCAAAAACATGAATAATGATTAGGGGAAAAAAAAGCAGAAAAGATGCCAGAGTGGCATCTCAATACAAAGAAGGTCTTAAATGACTGAGCCTTTACAGCAACATCACTGTTTTTACAGCCCTGGAAGATACTAATGAAGCACTGCAGATTGCAAAGCCCAGTCAATGTTAGATTGGGCTTTATAACAAACATACAGTAAGTATTACCCAGTGCAAGTGCCCACTGTGACAATCCCTTAGTAACTCTGTTCTATATTCCCTCAAATCTATATGACTTCAGATTTGGCCTTCATCAACAACACTTTGTTCTAGCAAGTGGGAACACAGTTACCAATTATATAATAAAAATGAAATTTGAATTTTCTTCATTCAATGCAACAAGCCCCTGATATATCTTTTGTACAAGTAGGCAAGAAGGAAGCTATATCTATGGAACAAATGCAAATGGAGCAAGTGTGTTACATGAAGAAGTTCACCACCTACAGTGC
>VXBP01003587.1:42929-105076 GCA_013400115.1 Rhinopomastus cyanomelas | reverse complement strand
TGTCACCATCCCTGGAGGTGTTTAAGGAACGAGTGGATGCGGCGCTTAGGGATATGGTCTAGCGGTTAGATACTAGGAGAAAGGGTTGGACTTGATGACCCTGGAGGTCCTTTCCAGCCATGATGACTCTGTGTGATTCTGTGATCTGTTTCGAGACATGGTACCTGAGCCTGCGCTGTCTGGGTCTACTCTGGAGAGTCCAGATTTTAGGCTTTGAATGAAACTTGGCTGCATTTTGGACCACTCAGAGAGCAGCCCCTCCAGCCCAGAATGAGAACAGCTCCCTCAAAGCCAGGGCGAGCACCTAGCACTGTCCCAGTTTGAGTCCAGGTAGCTCTTGTGAGACTCCCTTAGCGAAATCATAGCATCATAGAATCATTGGAAGGGACCTCGAAAGATCATCTAGACCAATCCCCCTGCCACAGTGGGATCACCTAGACCAGGAACACATCCAGGTGGGTCTTAAACATCTCCAGTGAAGGAGACTCCACAACCCCCCCGGGCAGCCTGTTCCTTCTTCCCTCACTGGGAAGAAGTTCCTTCTCATATTTATATGGAACCTCCTATGTTCCAGCTTAAACCCACTGCCCCTCATCCTATCACTAGATGACACTGAACAGAGCCTGGATCCATCCTCCTGACACCCACCCTTCACATATTTATAGACATTAATGAGGTCACCCCTCAGTCTCCTCTTCTCCAAGCTAAAAAGACACCTAGCTCCCTCAGCCTGTCCTGTTCAGGGAGGTGCTCCACTTCCTTCATTATCCTCGTTGCCCTACGTTGGACTCTCTCCAGCAGCTCCACATCCCTCTTCAACTGAAGGGCCCACAACTGGACACAATATTTCAAATGTGGTGCTAACCACCCCACTTCTGATCCACACCAAGATGCTGTTGACCCTCTTGGCCACAAGAGCACATTGCTGGCTCATGGTCATCCTGCTGTCCACTAGGACCCCCAGGTCCCTTTCTCCTACACTGCTCTCCAACAGGTCAGTCCCCAGCCTATACTGGTACCTGGGGTTGTTCTTGCCCAGAGGCAAGACTCTACACTTGTTACACTTCATTACATTCCTCTCTGCCCAGCTCTCCAGCCTGTCCAGGTCTTGCTGAATGGCACTGCAGTCTGCAGGAGTAGCGGTGACAACACGCAGCTCTGTGTCATCAGCACAGTGCACCCTAATCGCTCATCCAAGTCATCAATGAATAGAATGAACCAGACCTATCCCAGAACTGAAATGTAGTCTGTGTAGCTTTAAATAAAGTGTGCTAAGATGTGCATCCAGCTCTTGTGTGTTTCTCAACCTGCTGAGGGAATGAACTTCGAGTGGGAAGGCAGCAGAGAGGAGGGGGGAAAGGGAGGTGAAAAACTGATAGCCTGTGGGAAGGGGGCTGCTGGAGCCAGGAGTGGGAGCTGCTTTTCTGGAAAAGATGCAGCTGCTGGAGTGGATGATTTGAGCAGCTCCAGTGCTGAAAAGTGAAGAATGTGTCACATGAAAAATGTGTTCAGAGCAGGAGGAAAAGGCCTGAGGGAGAGCACAGGTAGGAAGGATGGCATAAGGAGCGAGGGAAGGGCCATGAAGGCAGGGGCAGCTAGAACATGGAAGACTGCCAGGAACCATGCTGGTTACTTATTTTACAAGCAGTCTACACAGTTCATAGTTAAAGGCTGCGCTTATACAGACAGGTGGTGACAGCTACTGCAAAGTTTGTACTCCAGCTATACAGACTACAGAACCCTTGAATGGAATCACCTATAACTTACATAATTTGGTTTTGGTATAGTAGTTATCTCCTCCATGCTATTGTAATACTAGAAACTTTCTTCTAATGCAGATAATCCTTGGAGTTTGCTTTTGGGACTACAAATACTTTTTGCTTGGTGTCCAGAGAACCACACTCTCTGCCTTCTCCCATTTTTTGCTTGCTATTTCAAGTCAAGTGATTTTACAAAACAAGGAAGCTATATTGGGCTTCCTTAACGCATCACACTACATTAAGGAGTTTTTGAAGAGATATACATGAGTACTGTTCATCTCACCTTGTTCTGCTTAGGATGGCTCAGAATAACGTTGCAAATACCATGTCTACTCCACTGAAACGCTAGAGGGCTTGGATGCCATCTCGCACTTCGGCAGAACAGTAAATACAAAGAGCCCTACTATGGGAATATGAATATTCACTAGCAACAGAGGGAAGTGAATTGTTATGCAGGTGGCAATATCCACTGCATACACTAAAATTCCTCTCACTTCACTCCAATGCACAGCATTCCTCTGCTTTTAGATGGATGTATTTGAATGTACTTGGTGTCTTAAGCATTTTTACCATCTGACATGAACTGATTTCCTTTTTAAAAATACCCCAACTACCCCATTATTATACTACATGAATCAGCTTGTTCTAAACAGCTAAGAGAAGACAGTTTTCTACTTTCTTTTCAGAAAGTAACAGATGAGTTAAATACAAATAGGACAGTGTAGTGAGGTGTAAAGTCACATATTTGAACTACAAAACTGATGTAATTTTAAACTGATTGATGCCATCACAAATCTGATTGTTTGAAGTCTCCACAATAATTACTTAAGTATCTTACAACACTAAATTTCAAAAACAGGGTTAGAAATTCTCTGAAAAATGTGCAAAAGAGATCCATGTCCATCTCCAGGTTTGATACCCAGCGCAGTTATTACCAAGCCCCAAGGAAGAATTTCAATAAAATAGCAACAAACTCCTCTGTAGCCAGATATACTGTCACAAAAACGTCCATGAAAAGACATTATTTCATCACTCGGATGTAGTGTCAAAGCTGGGTGGGTTTGAATTCAGCCTACAATCTTTGGATGGACAAAAATTTAAACCACTGAGAATGGTCTAATGGAAGAGAATAATCAGGCCAGAGGAATTAATATGGAAATTATAAAAAAAAAAAAAGAGAGAGAGAGAAACAAACCCCAACCCATTATGAAAAGTCATTATATTATTAACTGTTACTGCACAGTATGACCAAGCAAATAAGGAAAATTTGACTGAAGCTTAGTCATTTCTCCTGCTGGCAACTGTCTGCAAACAGACTCCTATTATTACTATTACTCTTCAGAACTGCTCAATGAACAGTGATCAATGATCAAACATATCTCAGCATATAATGTTTGCAACTGCTCACAGAGCATACTCCTCAGGTGATTCATTAGATGCAGTTCAACACTCGTACTGTAGAACCAGCTGGCTATAGCACAGGATAAAGTTTATGTTCCCTGACTGGCTAATATAAGCTTATAAACAATTCAGATCTACGACACACTGCTAAAATCATTTTGTTTAATTCAATCTTGGCTCCGTCTTCAACAAAAGACTTTTTACATACCTTCACTTCAAAAATTCCTCACAGAATTTTCCATTGAAAATCATCACAGATGTCTAGATTTGATTAAAAAAATTCTACAGGCACAATGTCATGGACTTTAGTCTCTTTACATTTATGTTACCAATAAAAATGAACCTCAAGAAGAGTTTTGAAGTGTCTTTTTGTTGTATTAGGAGACCGCAAGGAAAAGCGCTGCATGCTTCAAGCCCCAAAAGCCGCTCGTGCCACGTTCTGCACACAGTAGCAAAGCATTCAGAAGAGAGGTAGATAATATTCTACAGAGATGCATTAGAACACTTCTCAATTTAAATTTCTCAAGACCTCCATTACAGCAATAAAGCTCATCCTGGTAATTTTACCCTTCTGAACAGGCTGAGCATTAACTAAATCAGAATCTAACTGCTGCGTGAAGCTTACGAGGCACAAAAATAGATAAAACGAAGCTGCTATGCCAGATCAACTTCCAATAACAAACAAAACCTTTCTGTTATTCTTTCTCCAAACCTGCTTAAACACAGAAAAAATTAATGCTTGAGGGTTAATCAATTAAATGACTGGCTTTTACCTGTTGCTTCAGTATGGTAAGTACTGCAGCCACTAGAGAGCAACTGCCATTTGACTGAAGGGGAACGCAGGCCATGCTGCTGTGATATATAAATAAAGAACACTGAAATTTGATTACTTGAATTCACTTTATTCAGATGTTTGTAATAATAGATATTTGTCTTTCTTAAAACTCCTAGCTCATTTTTACTGAGCTATTACTGTTCCAATAAACAACAAAAATCTTCATATTAGACCTAAATTCTGAATCTGAGAATGACATTGATGGAAACATATCGCAGCAATGCCAATGTGTATCACAGAGGATGTCATTGCCCATGGATAATCTGGAGCAGAGAGGGTTCTCTACCTGCCAGACCTATCTGGCTTTGCGCAGACTTACCAATATGCCAGTGTCTGTGACACCAACCCATCTGGATCATAACTACATCTGTTACAAAGATTTGTTCTTCACAGAATGAAATGTTTCTTTCTTTCTGCAGATCAATTAACATTTATTATATCAGTTCCAGTGAAATGAAGTCTTCATAGCCTTTTAAGAGTCGTGGCACGTCACAAATTATAGAAGAACACATACACTGACACCTCACAGAATCACAGAACAAGAGGGATTGGAAGGGACCTCAAAAGATCATCTAGTCCAATCCCCCTGACACAGTGGGATCACCTAGACCAAGTCTCATAGGAACACATCCAGGCGGGTCTTAAACATCTCCAGTGAAGGAGACTCCACAACCTCCCCGGGCAGCCTGTTCCAGTGCTCCGTCACCCACACTGTGAAGAAGTTCTTTCTGATATTGATGTGGAACCTCCTATGTTCTAGCTTACACCCATTGCCCCTCGTCTTGTCACCAGATGACATTGAGAAGAGCCTGGCTCCATCCTCCTGACACCAACCCCTCAGTCTCCTCCAAACTAAACAGACCCAGCTCCCTCAGACTTTCCTCATTAGGGTGGTGAAGCCACGCTGACGGTCCGTAATAACCCTCTTGTCCTTGATGTGCCTAAACACAGCATCAAGGATAAACTGTTCCATCATCTTTCCTGGGAAGGAGGTGAGGCTGACTGGTCCGTAGTTACCTGGGTTCTCCTTCTTACCCTTTTTGAAGATTGGAGTGACATTTGCTTTCCTCCAGTCCCCAGGCACCTCTCCTGATGCCCGTGACTTAGCAAAGATGATGGAAAGTGGCTTAGAAATTACTTCATCCGTGCCCCTTAGCACCCATAGGCCCATGGATTTATGTACATGCAGTCTGCTCAACTTATCTCTAACCCAGTTCTCATCAACCAAGGCAGGCTTCTGCTTGTCTCAAATTCTTCTGGGTGCTCAGCGGTCTGTGGCTTGATATCAGGGCAGCCCCAAGAACTGTAGACAGAGGCAAAGAAGGTGTTCACTAGCTCTGCTTTCTCTGTATCCTCTGTCTCCAGGGCACCCACTTCTCTCAGCGAGGGGCCTACATTGCCTCTAGGTTACGTTTTACCTGCAATGCATTTAAAGAAGCTCTTTTTGTTGCCCTTGACCTTTCTTGCAAAGTTTAATTCCTAAGAGGCCTTGGCTTTCCTAGTTGCATCCCTGTGCCCTCGGACTAGAGCCTTATAATCATCCCAAGTAGCCATCCCCTCCTTCCATAACCTACAAGCTTTCTTCTTCCTCTTGGGTTTGCCCAGCAGCTCCCTGGTTAACCACGCAGGTCTTCTGGCTCCCTTCCTTGACTTCCTACCTGTAGGGATGCTCTGATCTTGGGCTTCAAAGAAGTGGTCTTTGAATGTTAGCCAGCTATCTTGGCCCCCTTTACCTCCCAGTGCCCTGTCCCATGGGATTTCCCCTAGCAATTGCTTGAAAAGGCCAAAGTTTGCCCTCCTGAAGTCCAGGGTTGTGACTCTGCTAGGTATTCTGTTCCTGCCACATGAGACCCTGAACTCCACCCTCTCATGGTCACTGCAGCCAAGGCTGTCCTCAACCTTCACTGCTTCAACGAGAACCTCCTTGTTAGCAAGTACAAGACCCAGCAGCGCTCCTCTCCTTTTGGGCTCCTCCACCATTTGAATGAGGAAGTAGCCACCAATGCACTGGAGGAATCTCCTGGACTATGGGTGGCTGGCTGAGTATGACTTCCAGCAGATACCAGGGTAGTTAAAAGTCCTTATGAGAACCAGGGCGTGTAGCTGTGAGGCTGCTGTCAGCTGCCTATAGAAGACCTCATCAACTTCCTCATCCTGATCTGGTGACCTGTAACAGACACTCACGACAGTGTCACCCAAGCCAGCCCGCCCCTTAATCCGCACCCACAAACTCTCAACTCTCTCTTCATCTGCCCTTGGGCGTAACTCAATACATTCCAGTTGTTCTTTCACATAAAGAGCAACTCCACCACCTCACCTTGCTGATCTGTCCCTCCTGAGAAGGACACAGCCGTCCATGACCACGTTCCAGTCATGTGAGCTGTCCCATCATGTCCCTGTAATTGCCAGCAGACCATAATCACCTGACTGGACACAGATTTCCAGCTCCTCCTGCTTGTTCCTCATGCTGCATTCAGTGGGGTACAGGCATCTCAGGGAGCGAGCTGAGTGCTCCGATTTAACCCTAGGACAGTGGGAGGCTGTTTGGTTTTCATTAAGACCAGAGCTGTGCCCCACTGGTGTCCACCCAGCAACAATCCCACTCCCCTCTGAATGTAGTTTAAAGCCCTCTGAATGAGCCCTGCCAATTCCTGCCCCAGAACCCTTTTTCCTTTCTGAGATAAACCTTCCCCATGTCAGGTCTGGTGTCTTATAAAACCAGCCATTGTCAAAGAACCCAAAGCCCTGTCTGTAGCACCAGTCTCATAGCCTGGCATTTATGGACTGAATCCTTCTATTCCAACCCATGTCCTCACTCGAAAATAGAAGTAATGACAAGAATTTGTGCCCTAGACTCTTTCACCAGCTGACCATGGGCCTTGAAGTCTTTCTTCATGCCTCTCAGTCTACGCAATACAGCTTCCTTTCCACCTGTCTGGAAGATCAACAGTGGTTAATAGTTGATTTCACCAGGTTAGGGAGCATCCTAGTGATAGCCCTGATTCAGGCTGCAGGTAGACTGCAGACTTCCATGTGATCAGGGTCAATTCTGCATACTGGGCCCTCAGTTTCCTTTAGGAGTGAATCGCCAATAACTAGTACCCTTCTCTTCTTGTTCTTTGAGGAGGAAGTTGTCATATTAAGACAACCAGGGGATCAGTCAACACAAGTTTATTAAAGGCAGGTCCTGCCTGACGAACCTGACCTCCATTTATGACAGGATGACCTGACTATTGGAAAGGGAAAGGCTGTGGATATTGTTTACCTGGACTTTTGAAAAGCCTTTGACACTGTTCCCCACAGAATTCTCCTTGATAATCTGGCTGCTCATGGCTTGGATGAGCACACAACCTGATGGATAAAACAATGGTTGAATTGCCACGCCCAAAGAGGTAAATCCAACTGGCAGCTTGTCACCAGGGGTGTGCCTCAGGGCTCAGTGTTGGGACCATCTCTGTTTAACATCTTTATTGATGATCTCGATAAGGACAGAGAGTGTATCATTAATAAGTTTGCAGATAACACCAAGTTAGGTGGGAGTATTCATCTTCCAGGGGGTAGGGAGGCTCTTCAGAGAGACTTGGAAGGATTGGAGCAATGGGCCACTGTTAATGGCAGGAGCTTCAATAAGGCCAAGTGCCAGGTCCTGCACCTGGGCCACAACAACCCCATGCAACGCTGCAGGCTTGGGGAGGTGTGGTTGGAGAGCCATCTGGCAGAGAGGAGAGCAGGGGATCCTAACTGACAGGAAGATGAACATGAGCCAGCAGTGTGCCCACGTGGCCAATGGCATCCTGGCTTGTATCAGAAATAGTATGGCCAGCAGGAGTAGGGAGGTTATCGTCCCCCTGTATTCAGCACTGGTGAGGCCACATAGGATCATAGGATGTTAGGGGTTAGAAGGGACCCAAGAGATCATCGAGTCCAACCCCCCTGCCAGAGCAGGACAAAACTATCTAACACAGATCACAGAGGAACGCATCCAGGTGAGCCTTGAAAGTCCCCAGAGAAGGAGACTCCACCACCTCCCTGGGGAGCCTGTTCCAGTGCTCTGTGACCCTTACAGTAAAGAAGTTTCCCCTTGTGTTGAGGCGGAACCTCCTCTGCTGCAACTTACACCCATTGCTCCTTGTCCCAGTTTTGGACACCTCAATACAAGAGAGATGTGGAGGTGCTGGAGCAGGTGCAGAAAAGGGCAACTAAGCTGGCAAAGGGCCTGGAGAATAAATGTTATGAGTAAAGACTGAAAGAGCTGGGGGTCTTTAGTTACTAGAAGAGGAGGCTGAGAGGAGACCTCATCACTCTCTACAAGTACCTGTAGGACGTTGTGGAGAGGTTGGTGCTGGCCTCTTCTCACAAGCAATTAGTGATAGAACAAGAGGGAATGGGTTCAATTACAACAGGGTAGGTTTAGAAGAAGAATTTTTTCACAGAAAGGGTGGTCAAGCACTGGAATGGATTTCCCAGGAAGGTGGTTGAATCGACATCTCTGGATGTGTTTAAAGATCATTTGGATGGGATGTTGAGGGATATCATTTAGGGGAGAGCTAGTAAGGTAGGGTAGATGGTTGGACTCTATGATCTCAGTGGTCTTTTCCAGCCAGAGTGATTCTGTAATATTACTGGAAGACCTATCCAATTTATGCAACTGTGATAAGACCTCCGGAATAGGTTGTCTATCATCTATATCCCTGTTAGGCTGACTGTGTTACAGTAGGGGCTCGTATCTATTTCTCAGAGGCACCTGGGGAGGTGAGGCAGGGCAAGGGAGATGCTCGCCTTCTGCCACAGCCTTGTACTTGCCTCCACTCACCCCTTTTACTTAGGCTTCTGGATTCCATCTGAGAGACGCAGGATACAGAGGCCCCTTGATTCTGGCTCTTATTTGGCTGTTGTCCAGATTGCAGAGCCTGGCTCCACCGGTCTATTTCAGCCTATATAATGCTCCTGAAACTTTCTACTTCCACTTGTAGCTTTTCAACCTCGTCTTGCATCTGTGCAGATAATCTACTTGCTCACACCATAAACAGCCTGGGATAAATGAGAGATTGTGACATTCACTGTGGCCTGTCACCTGCACACCCTCATCTTGCTGGGGGGCCTCTGTTTGGGTTCCCACATCCACGTGCAGTGGTGACTGTAGTCTGGTCTTCCTCTGCTGCTAGATTTTTTGTTTGGGTTTTTTTGACCCCTGGCAGCTAAAAGCAGCAAACGTGGCACCCGCTCTGTCACTGTGTGGTCTGAGCGCGACTTATGGTTTTGCCGTGTTCAAAGACCTCGGCGGCTGGGACCCCACCACGTTCCTTCCCAGTTTTTCCCACAAGAGATTAGAACCCCACTGGCTCCCTCTTAACTCTCCTGAGATTCCCTGTTTAAAGGGACCTCCAAATCAGCCAAAACCCTGGATAAATAGCGTTCAAGGACTGGGCAACAGCTCTGCTGTTGCTCTGTGTGGTCTGAGCACAACTTCCGTCTTCACCAGGTTTAAAGATCCTGTGGCTCACTTATTTTAAAGTTTAAGATTTGGTGGCTTCCATACAAGAAGGGCACAGCAGCACAGCCTACAGTTAAGAGGAACCAAGCTGTGCTACAACCAGCATTACTCTTTTTTCCAAGCTCACTTTTTCAATATTTGAATTCTCTCATAATTTCCAGAAGAGCTCTATGCTGAGGAAATAAAACCAGAACTAAAATTCAGATGCTATTTAAGAAAAATGCACAATAACTTCACTACACCTTTATTTTCAGAGATAGAGCCAAGCCCTTGGGCAGCAGAGAGCTACTCTTCCTGTCTCTCCTTCTGGTTTTTTCCTGTGCTCTGATATGAGCCATCATGGGTTTGCACACCAGCTTCCAGGGGAAGAACTTGCTCCCAGCGTGCAACGACCACATTTCTGTCGGTGAACAGGCTTGCGTACTACGGTCAGCCCAGAAACAAAACCACGTTTGTAATCGGCAGGATCAGACCACAATATTTCCAAGGAAATTGCTTGATAAACGTTGCAAACTTTTTCTGAGTTTTGTGGCTACCAGCCTGTTGTTCAAAGTGCTCTTCTGGCCCCAGTCTAAACACTGTATGCATCTTACTGGGAAGAGGCTCAGATAAACAAAACCAAAACAAATTCTGCTCAGTGGTTAAGCTAGCAGACAATTATTCTCTGACATTTTCTGTCTAGGTTATTTGCTATAAATTCTATCACAACGTGCAACATGAAGTGCACTTCTGGACATGAAAATCATAGAATCATAGAATCATAGAATCATTACAGATCGGAAGGGACCTCGAAAGATCATCTAGTCCAATCCGCCTGCAACAGCAGGATCACCTAGACCAAGTCACACAGGAACCTGTCCAGTCGGGTCTTGAACATCTCCAGAGAAGGAGATTCCACAACCCCCCTGGGCAGCCTGTTCCAGTGCTCCGTCACCCTCACTGTGAAGAAGTTCCTTCTCAGGTTGATGTGGAACCTCCTATGTTCCAGCTTACAACCATTGCCCCTTGTCCTATCACTACATGACACCGAGAACAGCCCAGAAAATCATTCTACTCTGGGAAGCAAAGGTCCTGTCCTGTAAGGTAACATGATCTGGATTCACTAAATGACTTAGACACCGATAGGAAAGTTCAGGAACTAACACTGTAAAGCACTGACCAAACAGCTGAGCTCACAGCAGATCAAAGTACGCACCAACTCTTAGCGCTTCCTCAACCTTTCACATTCCCCCCCCACCCCAAGTCCAATCTAATTCCCCTCTCTCCCCACTGGGAACAGCAAAAACACCACACAACCTTTGTGGCAGGCTGTAATGTTTGTCTGGCCACTTTCTAACCCAGTTCTGTGAAATTATTGCAGTCAAAACCAAAAGCCATTCTTTTTGTAATAAGCAATGGTTTTGCAGAACAGGCTTAGAGAGAAGAGTCAAATGGGCACAAGCTCCAGCCAGGGACAAGGAGTGATCTATCTGCTCTAGATCTGCAGCTGCAGTCCCAAATGGGACAGAAGGAAATTGGGCATCAGTGTGCCTCTCTCCCAGCTGTCTCCTGCAAGGAAGAAGGAGTGGTAGAGATGCTCAGTGCTATGTAGGATTGAGCTCAAAATAACATTACCTAGCTTGACCGATTTTGGCATACTTTTCCATCTCTACCACTAGAAATCACAAGATGTCCTCCAATGGTTACATACAGATAGCATGGAAAATTACATACTTCTTGGCAGAGAAAGTACCCTGGAAAGTTACACTGAATTCTATTTCACAGAAACGTGCCATGCATGTACTTGTTAAAATTCATCTGAACTATAACTAGCTCTTGCCTTAGCACTTGGGAGCAGATTTAAATTTTCAGAGCATCATCCCTAAACAGAGGAGAATATAATGTGCTGTTTTGAATGTTAAAAAATATGTTTGACTTAAAGAAACTGTAATGGTAAATACAAATTTGTTATATCATATTTCTGAAATGGGCAGAATTATGTGGCTTTCAATGAAATACAGTCACCTCAGCTTTCTTGGATGATGCATTTCATATTATTACAGGCTACTTACACTCTGCTCTAGTGTTATTTTTTTAATCTAGCAGAAAAACATATTGTTAGCTGTACTTACGAAAGGCTGTATACATATTCATAAATACATATATAGACAAGCATGCATATGTATAAAAATTCTACAGTCAAAAACTTACATTTTAACTCTTTGGACTCTCAAATACTGTTAACTGTACCAACTGCAGAACTTTGATTTTCTGGTTGACAAGCATGCAATGCACAAACTCATCACCTAGTCAGATAGTTTGGATTTAGACGTAAACAACCATGGTAGCTTTTATACACTATTTTAAAATATTTTTTAACTACATTGTTATCTACAGTCACTGATATAATGCTCTGAGTAGATAGGGTTCCCCATCTTTCACTTATGACTGAAATAGTTACCAAATGGGAACGCCTCTGTGAGACAGTGTTTCTGAAATGGTGTGGTAAAAACAACCAATTTTTTTTTTGCATGTTTGTAGTTGATATGAGATTTCATTGGAGGCCTTGAAAATTCCAGGGAATCTGTACGTTTTGGTGGTTCTGTGGCTAACACAGAAAGGCCTGGACAGGTTTATAGTGCAAAACCTTGTACGTAATAAATGCAGGATTCTAGCATTCTCTTACCAACGCACAAGCCATTGTAAGAAAAAAGAACAACAACTAACAGAAATGTCTTTTTAAAAAAAAGGACCATGTCAACTAAAAATCTTTGACTTTTTTGTGTGCTTCAAATGCAAATTAGCCTTCTATTTTCCTCTGTTGCTTTACCTGAAATTTTTCACTGATCTGGAAAGTTACACAAATGCTTCTCCTGGCAAAAAAGAAGGCAGAGTGGGCAACAGGGAAAAGCTCAAGAAGCAAGTCACCATCTTCAGTGACAGCAGTGGCTTATGCCTGCTAACAGTGTTCCTTGGGAACTGCAGCTTCTTCCTGCTCTTCAAGCTCCACAGG
This sequence comes from Rhinopomastus cyanomelas, assembly GCA_013400115.1. Taxonomy (NCBI): domain Eukaryota; kingdom Metazoa; phylum Chordata; class Aves; order Bucerotiformes; family Rhinopomastidae; genus Rhinopomastus; species Rhinopomastus cyanomelas. The sequence goes on along the minus strand of VXBP01003587.1, from coordinate 92,594 downwards.
CACTAATTTTGTGTGCTGTGAGTCACAGAAATGAAAAGTGTGGGCACTGCTCTGTAGCAAAGAGCATGAAGTGGAACCAGGATTTTATTCTGCCTAAACCAGCCTAACTCCTAGAAATTAAATAACAGGAAGGCTGATGGGGTGGGGGGTGGAGAAGTGTATCCCAAAACTGGCATTTGGAAAGACATAGGCTGTTCATAGAGAGGGAAAGGAAGGTGGGACCTGGCTGAGAAACTGCAGTCAGAAGCTTGAAGATTTAAATCTGTGTGGCTAAATTAGTGTCGGCAAATTATTGCAGTTTCTTGGCTTGGTTTAAGAAAGCAGTGAGCTGATGGACAAAAAATAACCAAAAGGACAACTAAAAGATATAAAAAGGCACAAAAAACATAAACAAACCAAACCCTCAAGAGAAACCAGAGGGGGAGCAGTGAGGAAAAGAAAAAGAAGGAAGGAGATGCCTTGGGGTACAGCTAGAAAGGAGTTAGAGGAAGCTAATATAATAGCAGCAATTGCTCTCATGGCTACTTTCTCAGAAATCATTTGCCAAAGCAAACAATTGAAAATAATTTCTGGAAACACACACATAAAAAATAAAAATAAAGAAATAACAAAATGAGGACACAGGTTCTCCTACTCCCATACTTAAAGAAAAAATAAAATGACCAGCAGAGGAGGCCACTTCCCGCATGAAATCACAGAATCTCTTTGGTTAGAAGAGACCTTTAGGATCATCAAGTCAAGATGAGAACGTTGTATACAGGGTCAAGATGAGAAAGCTGTGTACAGGTAGGGAGGAAGAACGCAGCCCTACGTCAAAGACAGCAACCTACTCAAATCACCTCAAAGGAGCTCCTTGCTCAGAATAAAAGGTAGTGAGCTCCAAAGACTGATGGTCATGGAGAGAAACTGGGGAATATAATCCAGGACAAAGTTCTTACAAAGAGACAAGGTATTTTTTCACAACCCTTTAAAAATTTCCAAATAGCTCACACTCTTCCTTATAGGGATAAAGTCTAGCAGCATACACTTACTTTCAGTGATTCTCCTGCCCCTTCTGAAATGAGCTTTGCCTCATTTCAGGTAAAACTTAAGTTAGCAACAATTCCTTTTCAGGAATTGTTTTTTTAGACTTTTTAGACTTAGCATTGCTCACACTTGTACAGTAAGTAACAGCAGAGAGAAATGAGCACGTGATCTTTTAGCCTCCAGGAAAAGCAGACTTCAGCTGCCCTTCGGTTCAGTCTAAGAGGTGAAGTTGCTTCCCCCAGAAATCCATCTAAGGCTGAACTAAAACAAAAAACATCTAAGAAAAAAATCCCTATTTTGACAGGTAGAAATAGCCTTCTTCTAACTTGCTTAGTCCAGTGTTGATGCTGCAGATAATGCCTGTTGTGTCCCGGTAGGCCAATACCTGTGATTCCCCAAAGACACATCCGTAAACAAGAGACCTGTACCATGTAATTACCTGTAGAACAAGCAGTTGTTCTGCAACAGCATGGTGGTTTAGAAGTGAACTGAATCACTGCTTAGCCATCCTGCATGTAAATAATGAAATAATTCAGTCACTTCATTTTGAGATAAAGTTGGACAAACTTTCTGAAACTCAGCAGCAACCAAAAAATTGAAAACAGTGTATTTCCTTAGCAGGAACAGTTTATAATATGATTAATTGATATTTGTTAGACCAAAATAGCCTATGTGTGAGAAAGAAAGAGAGTAATTTACTTCCCCTCCACCCCTTGTTATCCAATTCTAGATCTACAGCCACTGCAAGTATAGCATCTCCTGTCCCCTCCTACACTTTCCTGACTCCACACAGGATATCCACCCCAAGGCAGCCTGCTTTTCTAAAACAAACTGTTACAAGATTCTCAGATTACTTTTATCTGCCCATAAAATGTCTTTCTCTAAGAAATGTACTCTCCCAAGCCATGGACACAGAAAAACCACAGCATCTCTTTGGTACCACAAACAGATGTGCAAAACCCTACATTTTAGCAAATATCAGACTACCCAAGTAAGGCTGAAAAGAAGAGCCTAGAGATGTGTATGCAAACCTAAAACTGAGTTTGCTCTGATTCATCCATGTAAGGAGCCTCTTTTCCCTACTGACAAAACAGAGAAGCAAACTCTCAAACTTGGTGCCTCGTTTAAGCGGCACGAGCATCCAGCCACTACACCATTACTCATTCCTCCAACCAGTTTGAAATGTTTCGTTCTTGCAGAGTTAACAGAAAACTCATCACCACCTTGCCAGCCCTCCTGTTAATCTCCTTGAGAAGTTTGTGAGCCACACTGTCCAAGAGCATTGGTGCCTCCGCCAGGCCCTCGCAGGGCAGGCTTATGCAAGGACCAAGACTAGCCTCTACACTGAGACAAACTGCGGCTAATCACTTAGTGCTGACATATGGATTATGAGACTCAAACAGTTAAGGCTTCCATAGCATTTTCAACATATCTGTGATGCTGCAGCACCGAACAGAGCATCTCAGAAATGCCTTCTCCAATGAAAAGCAGTCTTGCTGCATGTTTACAAGAAGTTCCCACAAGGCATTCCTCTTATCTTTTTATTTTAATGTATTCAGCAGCTGCAGTAATGCTGCAAGAAAAATCCTCCTTTCTGGATTTTAGAAAAGGGGAAAAGGGGAAAATGAAAGAAACAGGAAAAAGGAAAAAAGGAAAAGGAAAAAGGAAAACCGTTTTGGCCATCTGCAGTCATACCCACAGCCTGGAACAGTTCAGCAATGAATTATCTAAGGTGAGGTATCCTGGATCTGGCTGATGGAAAGACAGTTGTAGAAAGGCTAAAATACGTAACAGGATCAACTGCATTTTGCCCTGTTTCTTTAGATTTCAGTAGTATAAATGCAAGGAAACACTATCACTCAAAGGACATGATTAGCATATTCTCTTCACTAAATTGAAACAGGTTTTTTAACCTAAGCTCTGTAAGTCTATAAAAAATACAAAGTCTTAAAGTTGCCATCAATTAACCTTGGGAACAGAACAATTAAGAGCACTGGAAGAAGAAAAAAACATATTCTGCTTTTTTTTTTTGTTTGCTTGATTTCTGAAAATGTCTTCTTAATGCCACATCACTTTGCACAAGTAGATACAAAAACATTTGTAAAAATAATCCTTTGTATTAAGATACTAAAAACATATCAATCAGACAATATAAATCATGACTAGGAAACGTCCTTCTGTCATTAAAAAAAAACCCCAACAATTTACTCTGACAGTTTCTGAGGATCTTTGATACCAAAGTCTCTTTATAAGACACTGACAGTCATCAAGTGGATGTTTGTCAAAGTACATTTTCCAGATGTCTAAATAAAACTGGTTTACTTTGATGAGTTTTATACTGATAGCTGAAAGTAGAATACAGGCGTTGCTTCTATTTGCAGCTCTTTACTTCAATGGCTTTCAAATTTGCTTTAATGCTTCATCTATGTCTGTTGTATTTTTTGACAATTAATTATTAAAACCATCATAAAATGCTGAAATCCTTCACTTTATACAAACTCCCCTGGCTTACACGCATTGCAGCAAAAGTTGTAATTGTGAGGTGGGGATGGCACAAGGTGGTCACACAATCTCCAGGGTATGTAACAGAGAGTTTAAGACTGGTCCTCTGAAATGCAGGGAAGCCCTGGCACTTATTTCAGTGGGAGCAGGATCAGCCCTCTGAAAAGATTTTGACTGACTTTCATTCTCCATGTGCAGAGGAGAGCGAGACCAGCACACATGTGTTGACGCTTACTTGCATCCTGCCCATGTTTTGTGTGCACAACGGACTAACACACAGCCCATGAAAGTCCATCCTGTCTGTCCCCTTTAATCTCTAGTAATGCAAATTAGCCTTCTGATGTCTTTTATTTTTGGTGGTTCTCAAGCTTCCTTCTTACACAGCTGAAACAAAACATTGATTTGAAAAACCTCGTGGCACCCACATCCATACAGTGTAAATCTTCTCACCAAGGTACCTAACTCCATTATCAATAGTGACATCTCACAAGCTAATCCAAATAGTTTTAAAAAGAGGGTTACTGTGCCCAGCATTTTTTATAAATATTTATCTCAGTTTACATAAACCAGGATTTAGGGAACTTAAAAAAGCAAAGCCATCTCCATGTGGCGACATCTGTACTCTGCTTTCTCTACTTATAAAGTAACTGATGAGGATAAATTGACTTATTCTTCATTAGCAGCTAGTCGTAAAAAAATAACTTGGCTGCTAAGCGCAGGCTGAAGCATAAATAACCCTGCAAAATGCCTGAGGAAATTAAGTGACTGAGGAGGACTAAAACAAAAATGCTCTCCCTACCTGTAAGAAAAGCGAGCACACAGGGGGTATGTGCTGATGAAAGCCACAAGTGCCCATGGACCCAAACATCACCTACCCATACCAGAGAAGCCCTTTCTTACCCAGCATGCAGGAGGCAAAGGAGGTACAGTCAACTCCAGGCACCCCTAAGGCTAAAACCTTGTGCTGCTGCAACCTTGGCTGAAGAACTACCTGCCCCAGTTCCACCATGTCCAAAGCACAGAGTAGAAGACAGGAAAACGGAAAACACACATCCACATGCAGGGGGGGAAGAGATGGGTGGCCACAAAGACACACATAAAACCCTCCATGTTAACTTGTACAGGACTGTAAGCTGGAATACAGGAGGTTCCATATGTGAAGGAACTTCTTCATGGTGAGGGTGACAGAGCACTGGAACAGGCTGCCCAGGGAGATTGTGCAGTCTCCTTCTCTGGAGATGTTTAAAACTCAGCTGGATACGTTCCTATGTGACTGGATCTAGGGGATCCTGCCACGGCAGTGGGATTGGATTGAATGATGTTTCGAGGTCCCTTCCAATTCCTAACATTCTGGGATTCTGTGACTACGTATGCATTTCATCCACTGCAGAACAAGGGGGTTTCACCAAGTCACACGCACTTCGGAAAACAGTTCAGGAATACTCATGTGCCAGAAAATCATATAACCTAACTCCAAAGATTTTTTTTCTTCAGTGGAAACACTAATGAACAACCCACTTATTGAATCATGGGTAACTTAGGAGATATGAAAGTAATGTTCTGTGCTTGTCCTGCTGAACTAACTTGCACTAGGAAATACTTAAAGTTATGAAGAAGTATTTGCCGCTCTTCTAGGTAAAAGCCAAGTGGAAAGGGTGTTGCTACTACCTATTTTTAATAAGATGTAAAACTATTAAAAAAAATTACTCTGTTTTCATTTGGCACAGGATCCAGCCCTGTGCCAGATCCAGCACTATCTGTGTCGCCTGGAAGGAACTCTGGGTAAGTCACAGGAAAAAGGTGGGAGCATTGTCATGGTTTCCTGATGATCAGAACACTGCAGCATTGTTTGGCTTTGCTTTTTTCCTCTTTTTCTTTTTTTTGTTGTTGTTTAGAAGGGGTTATCGCATCATGTCATAATTGTTTCTGCAACATCCTCTTTCCATACAGGAGCTGATGCACTATTTATTGACTTTGAAAACGGCATCAATATACACGTGCAAGTCCGTACAGCTACCTCTAAAAAACAAAGTCTAATCACCCAGCAATGTTGCTTTTTAATTAAACTTCTGGCATAGCCTTGTCCACTATTTCACTAGAAACTGCATTTTATATAGCTTTATTTTTTAATAGTGCCAATTATTCCACTTTTTAATCAAGGTGGGTTATTACCTCAGTTTTACTGAGCCACAGTGTTCTATCATTTAACTATAAAAGAGCAGAGATATTCGTCAGTGGATCAAATGCCTCCTGCAGAGGTCCAGGAGACTGCATAGACAGAATTTATGGAAACCTAAGCTTATGGGTTTTAAACAAGCTCTGATCAGCAACACAGACAGTGCCATTTACAAAACAGAATCACACAGAATCATTCAGGTTGGAAAAGACCCTTGGCATCACCAGGTCCAACCATCAACCCTGCTCTACAAGGTCACCCCTAAACCACATCCCCCAACACTACATCTAACTGTCTTTTAAATTCATCCAGGGATGGTGACTCAACCACCACACTGGGCAGTCCATTCCAATGTTTGACCGCTCCTTCCGTGAAGACTTTTTTCCTAATCTCCAATCTAAACCTACTCTGCTGGAGCTTGAAACCATTCCCTCTGGCTCTGTCACTTGTGAGAAGAGACCAGCACTGACATCTCTACAATGTCCTTTGGGATAATCATTGAGAGCAATGAGGTCTCCTCTAAGCCTCCTCTTCCTCAAAGTAAACAGCTCTAACTCTCTCAATCTCCTCGGATTTATTCTCCAGGTCCTTCCTTCACCAGCTTAGTAACCGGAAAAGATACGGGGAAGGAATAGGCCGTGCATGTTATACACACTTGTTTTGGGTCATGTTTGGGTTTTCTTTCCCTCCCATTATTTGTAGAGAAAATATGAAGTTAAAAAATTATGTGAGCACTTTAAGACATACTCTCTTTTAACAGCATTGACAAATTACTCTTTTGGGCTCAAGGGGACAGTTGAGCTTTATTTCTTGATTTGAAGGACTGAAGGATGGGGAAGAATTCATGTGATTCAATACTGTTTCAATGTTTTACTGTTGAATTGCAATATATGATGAGGACTGCTGCTCTGAGTAGGGGAGAGATCCAACACTTCAAGAATATAACAGATCCAACATTCGACATACTCCTTTAATGTGTGAAAAACTGCCTTGTTAGTGAGAACAGATTCAATATTTCAGTGCAATATGAACATTATGGCCAAGATATTTAAATCTGACTGCTGATACTTACATTACTAAATCTGAATTAGACATTTTAAATTAAAGCAGTCTAATTAAAAAAAAAAAAATCAAACAAAATACACACCAGAACACTAACAAAACCAATTAACATTTCTCAGAGGCCTCAAGGAGGAGGTAAAAGCCAAGAGAAATGTAGAGCAACAGATCGCCAAGCTTCACCAACAGGCTGAAGACATCTGTAGGGATGCCTGAGAGTGGTTGTGAGGATAAAATCTCTGCAAAACAGTGTCCTCCTTTTTCCTTTGTGACTCTGAACTGCTTAACAAAGGATCATGGCAGGATTACATGGGCAACGCTATGTCATATCCTCCATGTTCTCTCATATGAAGGTAACAAATCAAAGTTAAAATAAACTATGCTCTTGCTGTACATACTTATATGTAACAAAAGTAATGTATATTTGAGGGGATATTAATGAGGCTTGGAAAAATCAGTTAGGATCCAGAAATCTCAGACTGAAAGCGTGAAAAAAACAGGCCGTGAAAGCAACAGAGGTTATGAGGTGCAGTTATTCTTTTTCCAAGTTCCAAAGCAGTGCTCTTTATCTACTGGATTGATATTTCCTTGTAAAAATGTCTTCTTGTTTTTTGGCAACTAGCCTCTGGTAATCATAGTGCCAGGGAACTTCTGTCTTGGAGAGCTCTTATGACAGAAGTGGCTGTAATAAATGCCTTTAAGGAACCCTATTTTCAGTCCTATCCTCTGAACATAGGCCGTTCCCTGGTACGGTACCTGGGGTTCAGACCCCAATGATGAGTTACCACCATCTGGCATGTGTCTGCATACTAGTCAGTCCTTGACTGGGTGCATGCTGTTAGCCTACCACAAATTCAAGGAAAGGCAAGTTATGGAAACTACGAACACAAAACATGTAAACTGATGCATTTTATTCCACGCTGCGGGTTAGGAGTATGCAGGGTCAGTGGAGAGCTTCTCTAAGCATCCTGTCTGCTAAAAGTGCCGTTCAGTTTTACAGGAGGAAGCTGAATTTGAAATGCTCCTGTGTAGCAGCCCTTTTCCTGTTTCAGTCGGTCAGCTACATATGTATTTTGCACTTAATCATATAGACACAGCACCAGCACCTATCAGTTCAGCTGACGCAGACTAAGACAATTGTGTTTAAGAGTCACAGACTCAGAATTTTCCACAGTTCATGGTACATTTTACAAGACTAATTTTAAAGCTAACATTTATGTCAAGGCTGGCGGGAAAGGTTTTGCCATGTATTCCCCACATCCAAACATACAGGTGTTGTTTCATATGGAAAATGCTGAGTGATGATTATAGATCAGGCTAGTTTAATATATATGGCCATTATGACAGCTCTCAAGAGAGGAAAGTCCTGTGGGAATGGATTATAGGAACAGCCCACCATGGGGAGAAGGCTTAGGCTGAACGATGCACAAGTTAAAATGGACTAACATTTCTGTGCAGTGTGGTTTTAAATACACATGCTAGTAAACACAACAGACAGCAGAACACATGTGTGTGTGCGTGAGGGAATTACAACTGAGTGAGCTTCAGTTCTGCACTCAATTTTGTGAATATAAATAAACGTTTGCTGAAACTACCAAAGCATGAGGGCTATTTTCTGGATCATTCTCCTGAACTGAAAGCTAGTATGTAGACAGAAACACAAGAGTGTCTAGATTGTAGAACCTTTGCAAATAACTGCCTGTAACTTAGTCCTGTCGAGTTATTGGTACTTATATTCTTGGTCTCCAAGGCCAAAAGGATCAAGGCAGCACCTCGACCAACAAGTAATGGTCAATATTACTGTCCATCACACAAAAATAAAGTGGTCAGGAGACATTTGTTTTTTCTGCCATCAGTAATTTTTTCCAAAATACTGAACAGGTTAGTTCACATTCCCATACAAGTTCTATTCTGCCACAGATTTCTATACAAAGATAAACAGTTATGGAGCTATTTCTTTCATGTTACCAGTTCAGAGTTATGGAGATGGAGAAGGGCTGGCTTAACCTTTCCATTCCCAGGGGTACCTCATCAGCACCAGTGCAGCGCAGAGTTCAATACAAAATGTAGAAAATATAACCAAAATTTCGGTCTGTGGAAACTGCTTAGAGACTTGCAATAACGTAAATTAAACAATTACAGATGATTCTCAGATGAGGGGTTTTGCCAGCCAAACAGGCTGTTATGAACACTGAGAGGAGACTATCACAGGGAGAGATGTCAAAAGAATTGCCTCTGATATTTTGGCTACATTTTATGGAAGATAAACAGTGAACCAAATCCAAAGCCAAAAGAAAAATGGGAGAAAGGAACAGAGCCTAGCTAGCAAAATTGAGACAGAAGATTACCTACAGAATAAAGTTCCTAAAGGAACTTCTTCCCAGTGAGGGTGACAGAGCACTGGAACAGGCTGCCCAGGGAGCTTGTGGAGTCTCCTTCTCTGGAGACATTTAAAACCCGCCTGGATGTGTTCCTGTGTGACTTGGTCTAGGTGATCCTGCTGTGGCAGGGGGATTGGACTAGACGATCTTTTGAGGTTGCCTCCAATCCGTAATGATTCTATGAGTCTGTGATATGCTGGATAGAGCTCTCCAGAACAGTGTAAATCTCAGCAGAGGCAGGAGATGACATGACTGCATGGGAAGCTGCAAGAAGGAAGCCTCTTCATTGTCTAGCTGCTTTAGAAACCCAGTAAGAGGTGAAAACCTGTATTTTCTCATCTCTCTTGATATGGAGCTAAACATTTTTTGCAGCCTAAATCAAAAGCTCTGACTTGCAAGATGGAGATTATAGAGGTTACTTTGACTGCTGCATTCATAGTACAGATGAATAATTGTCTAAGTTTCCCAGGAACTAACTCTCAGTCAGTCTGGCAAGCTGTTCCTTGTGAAAGTTGCTCTTCCCATGGGAATTAAAAGAAATTCAAACTCTAGCAGAAAATTAGAGGAACGCAAAAACCCAGAAACAGCATTTTTTCCTTTCCAGAACTCCCAAAACATGTACATTTGAAGTATTTTTAAAGCCAAAGCAGTGCCAAGGATATCCAGTTTTGAAACCACTGTGTAGTCAAGGTGAAAAGGAAATGGAACGTGGAAAGGGAAGGGCACACACTGGTTCAGTAGATGACTTATCGATCACTAGCTAGCACTGGGATACCCTGTGCATTGACAGCTACCAAGGACATCAGCTTTTATGACCCAAAGGTAAGAGAAACCAAGGAAGGATTAAAAAATAAATTAAGAAACCAGAAGGAAAGAAAGATTTCTCAAAGGTAACACACTTTCCATTAAAAAATAAAATAAGGAACAACTGGTGAAATCCTTTACTACAAACACTGAGAAAGCAATGGGCTCGTATGGTCAGACATCAAGCAGCATATGCCCAAAAATTTGTTATGCATGAGGGAGTCCCTCAGAACTAACACACTTCTTAGATTTAACCCAATAGTAAATTTTGGCTTCGGTATTTTTAGCTCTCTGATGTTGGCTGTTCTGCCTGTAGTTCTGGCAGCAATTCACACTGTAAATACCCACTGCAGAATTACTGACCGTAGTGGAAGTGTCATACCTACTACTGAGTTGTTAGTGATGCCACTCTTGCTGTTTGTATGGAGGGTAGAAGTGGATACAGAGTGCATGGAAGTATCCTCTCAAAGAAGAAATGCAAACCTCCTGGATTTTACACACTCTGAAAAGGAAAGCTTAACACTTGAGGATGCGGCTTTCCTCTGATCTGACTCTGCAACCAGCACACGTAAATGTTTGAACCAATAGTTCACCCCATGGTCCTTCTCTTAGCACTGCCCTGTCTTTCCTCTGCTGCTTTCCATCTGCTATTAAGCCTGTATCAAGACAGTAAAGGATGAAATGTCTCAGAGGTCACCTGCAAATGTTGCGTGGGCACTGATAAAATGTTTTTGAGCTGAATAAGTAAATAAAACCTTGGTCCAGCAGCACAATATTAGTAGCGAATTTTTAATTTATTTTTTCCCCCACAAATATTTTTAGAGTCACTTTCTGGCAGCAAAACTTACCTACTAGAAGGATGCTGTTAAAGTTACTAGCTTTGAGAGAGGGACTCAACTGCAGCAAAAGGCTGCGGCCTTCCACTATGCATATTCCCCCACAAAGTTCAGTGCATGACTCCCTCCACATGTGAGGAGAGAGCATTAACTCTCCTTCCTTGCTATTCCAGACTTCTTACATAGTTGTCTGCACTACAGCCCACTCCTGTGGGGCTTCATAGAGGAAAAATACATGACCTCTTGATACTGCAATAAATCCTTCTCAGCAGATGTGACTTTAGCCTTTTAAAGCTCCTGTATCTGATCATGTCATCAAGTCTCTTCCTTATCAGTCTGCTTCATGCAACATCTTACCTCTTCCTAGCTTCACTTCTGTGACCACCCTCTTAGAGCCTTCCTTTCTTCTTTTGAGTTGTGCCAATGACTAGGAAGGGAAACTGGCAAGCAAGTGTGCTTCCATCACAAAGCAGGAAGAAAGCAACAATGGGTATGAAATCCACCCACCTAGCTAAGTGACAAAACCATATTGTTAACAATCTTGTTTCTCTGACCTCGTTTAAGTTCCTTTACCAGGAGAGAACAAACTGTTTCCGTCCCAGGTGGGGAAGGAAGAGAGAGATATTGTTGCCCGGATACTTGGGAAGTGCTGAGATACAATGGCAATGAGTGTTAATATAAGATCCTTGACAGGCAGATTTAGGATATTCTGCAAAAGTTATTTCTCTGTAAGAAACAGAAAAATTCAGCCCATAATGAACTCTTGTTGGAGCATCAAAACAGTTGGACAGGCTGAAGGAAGAAAAAGGTAATTCCTGTTAAAAACTCACTGGTATCTCTGAGAGCTTCACTCTGTCCATTCATTCAGTCATCCAACTCAATTACTATGTTTGCCAGTCCCAGATGAAACAATGAACTGTGTGAATGCAGAGGCACAGAAAGGGCTTTCTAAAAGCTCCAGTAAATAAAAACTATAGCAAAAGTTAACTTCACTGCAGCAATCTGTGCTGAAAATCCCCATTTAGGCTCCAGATTTACAATGAAGTCAGGGACCAACCGAGACACGTGTGTGGGTGCAGAGCTTCAACGTGGTATGTCGCTTCATAGGTGAAGGTCAATGAACACATAATCCACAACCCCATCCCAAACTGATCTTTCAAAAACTTTTATATAGGAGATGATGTTGGGGTCTAAATTTTCTAACTAAATGTCACATTCTGAGTGGAAATAAGATAGATGGAAGGAAAAGAGCACAATTTACTCTGTTCCTTGTAGGTTTACAATGCTTGTAGGTTTACATGCTTGTGCTAGCTTGTGACACCCTAAAAAACAAAACTGCAAAGCCTCTTCTGACATGCCAGCCTGTGAGAGCACTGACATGTGAGAAAGTGTTCAGTCTATAGATGCTCTTTCTGAGTTTCTAGGCAGATCTCTTTCACCACCTTGGAGAATTTAAACAGACAATGTCTGGCAGTTCACTCAGGCACCCAGGCCTTTTTACATTTTCTTTCTCCTTTTGGCTTGTTTGGCTTTTTTCTGTGGTGGGAGTTATGATGGCTTTGAGTGAAAGTGATTCCAAGGTTTTGTTTAGCTTTGTTATCAATCAGCAAACAAACTCGGAAACTATAGTCAGAGCTAATGAACTTCAGCGGACCTCCACTGTGGTCTCTCAATGCGCATGTTCAGACACGAGTAGAGGATAGTGAACCTGTTTATTTGTTATCCACACCCTGCACAATGGAGTTAGCGCTTAGATGTGACAATGAAACCAAATAAAGCAACATTGTTCTTTTTTTAAATTCATATGCAGACACCTACAAATCTTAAGTGGAAGACCCGTAACAGGCAAATGAAAAGGCTGCCAACAGGCAGTTTGCTCTTACTAGTTACCTGTTGTGAAGCCTTCATAAGTAGTCCTGCAGATCAAGCAGCCCCAGAAAATCCCTCCCAGAAATTTGCTGCAAACAGATTTATTTTACTTTTTGTAAAAAAGGGATTAATGTATTTTCACTACTAGGTAGAAAACACTGTACGAATTTAAACACTACATAATAAACATTGCTAGGTGTATGTCAGATCTCTGTTCTTCTATTTCTATCACTGCTGGCAAAGGCATTCTGCCTTCTCGCATCTTTATTTTTTATACAGCTGACAGTATTATTTTTGACTAAAATTTCAAATATAATCTTAGACAAAATCAGATAGGGAGTGTGGATTGAAAAGTGACAACAGAACTTTCTAGGGTTTAGGTTTTGTGCATTTTTAAATGCTCTACATTCTTCTAAGTGCTACTGGATTCAACAAGAAATTCACAGGACCGAAACCCATACTTTTTATAGAATATGTATTCAGTTGCTCCTTTTGGCAGTACTCTCCTGTTAAGAACACACTTCTATTTCAGTAAGCAGAACTGCCACGTTCTGGCTGCAGACCATCCTAGAAGTTTACAATGTTTTGCTTTCTTTCATACATGTATTATTTTCTTACATACTGGGGACAGAGGAGGATCCTGTAGTATCATCTCCTTTTACAGCTATTTACAGATATAAGATATCAGATATCGTAGATATGTAGAGTCTGCTCTTCACCCTCTCCTTCCTGTATCAGAGCTCATGAAAAAAGGTTAAGTAACAACGTACGAGCCATTTATCAGTTTCAGCCTCCATATAAATATGATGCTACACAGGCCAATTGTACAAACTCAGCATCAAACTATATTCCTGAAAAAACAAGAATTACCACTACTGATCATCACCATACGACCCTTCTTAACCCATCTATTGAGTCTGGGGTAAGGGTCTTCTATGAAGAAAAACCCCCTGTAACTTTACTTGAAAAGTATGCTTGGCATAGAAAGAGAGCATCAAAGCTGACTGATCTAAATAGAACCAACCATCTTTACTCATGCTGACTAACAAAAATAAGAGCCTCCAGGCTGTTCTGAAACCAAAGCTGTTACTTTGCCAGTGTCTTCCGTACTCTGCTAGCTGGCCCACAGTATTACTGAGCTTGAATCTGTTTTTTCATGGTGTTCTCAGGAACTGAGGATAAGGCTTTATGCCAGTGTCTCCTTCCCTGATCTCTCTTTCCAGGCAGGCTGGCCAAGGAACACAGAAGAGATGGCACTGTATCTCCATGTCTTTGCCCACATAGCCAGGACAATTAAAGCTAGCTTTAGGGTCTACTTTCGTTCTCAGAGCTTTGCTGGCATTCCCGTCAGTGAAACGGCTCTGACTAGTTTATACAGCTATCACGTATAGTGCCTAAAGTTTAAAAATGTTTTCATTTAGCAAACCGACAGTTTTGGAAAGGATTTCCAAAACGAAAGAAGAAAACAAACAGGAGCTTCACAGCTATTTTAGCATTTCATTTTTGTTCACAGTTTGCAAATAAGTCTAGTTTGGTTGCTACTATAAAAGCAAACAGACGGTTGAGTAAATATTTTGGGGTTTCCACGGTGGAATGCATAACCTCCTTTTTATCAGAGTCTATTATTGATTAAGAAGTAACACCAGTTGTGTGGGCACAGATATTAGATCTCAGTGAAGTGTTTGGTCTTGATGACGTTATATCTTTTTTTTTTCTTATTTTTATTCTCTCCAGTTAAGCAGCTTTTCTCTTCTGAAGACCACTAGGTCACTAGATACCTATCCACCCACAAGCACAGCCAAAAGATGGCCCAGATAAAAGATCTGGGTTATAATTAATGTGTGCGATGGATGCACGAGGCAGGACTTTCTTGACTGATACCACTGTACTACATTAATTTGCAACATGGAGATATGATGAATTTCAGAATACTACTAAAAGAAGTTTCTTACTTTGCTATATTTTTAGCACGATACTCAATAAAATGAGCATAAAAGTTGGAAAATTCAGAATTGAAGGTTACTCCAGAAAGTCTAGGACATCATCCACAAGTACAATGTTCATTCCTGAACTCCATCAGTGAAGCACAGTAGTACCGTACTATTCGCCCAGCGGACAAGAAGGATTAGGTCAGACCATGGCACTGAAGAGGCCTAGGTCTGGGTCTGAAAGCACCCTGAGGGTGCTGTTTGAAGACCCTTTGCTCATACAAAAAAGACAGGAACCAAGAAGGACACAGATGGGCCAGACATAATTACAGCAGTTGAATCAGAAAGCAGGTGAGATTTGAACAAATTAATCTCCTGATCATGCCTCCAGGAGTGTCGTCTGTCCATTAAATATCATAACGATCTGCGGCAGAGCACAGCAAGTTACCGCTCCAGCCTCCCTGGAACGTGAACCAAATGGACCGATCAACTGCTAGGTCTGTTCCACATGCCTCCAGAAAAATCTGCACTCACAGGAAGGGCAAGGAGCAGGTAAACATATATAATTTCATTTGCATGTACTAAGGGTTTGCCGGTTCAGCACAAAGGAAGAAAAACAAAGGTGATGTATCAGCCAGGCACTCTGAGCGAAGGTTAATCTAACTTTGCATTCAGGTGCATCATTTATTACAATGTAGTACAAGACACATCATTCTTAAAGAGTTCATTTGGTCTGGGTTGGAACTGCAAAAATTCTTTGTGGAAGGCAGGAAGTCTTTTGGTAAGCATTATAGATTTAGACTATAAAGTACTACAGCATATATACATACACACATATATTATTTAAATAAAGATTTGAACTATCATTTTGGACTTTCCATCCCAAAAGCAAAAAAAAAAATCTCTTTGCAAATGAATTCCTATAAATCTAGAATCATTCCAAGTGATTCTATAAATCACCTTGGGATGACATACTACAGCAATCACCAGAAACAAAGAGAATGTCACAGAGACAGAAAAGTCACTACAGTCTTTTCCTTAACTCATGAGTAGAATTTTAACAAGGAGATTTTATGATTCTTCAGTTCCTTTTTCTAGATCACAAAACAGCTCAGTCAGGTCTGTAGTACTGTTTTTCAGGGCATTTTTTTCTTAAACAACTACATTGTGATATGGAATTATAATGCTTTGAAAATCATAAGAACGAGGGCCCAAAGGATATTTTGATTAAGAAGTACTAAATGTGCCTTCAACATTTAATTACTGTTACTTCATCAACAAAATGCCTACAGTCCAAGGTGTGGTTCGTTACTGTCACAGATTGATGTCTGCAAGTATGGCATCAAAATAAAGAATTTTTAAACCTGACTAATCACAGAAGTAATGTACTGAATTGTCCTTGAATCACAGGTCAAGAACGCACAGCTCACCGATCCTCTTCCTATTAAAAGCAGCCGGGTGTAATAGCATGATTAGCCATAGCTCCTACAGGTATAAGGAGAAAAAAGCCTTCAAGGATGGTTTAAGTGGTAAAAGTATGATTTAAACAGAAAAATCTATGGTTTAGTCTTAATATTATCTGTACTTTGTTACATAGCATAGAGTGGAATAAAAAAAGTGTAAGAATTATGAAATTATTACTTGAAATATTAATACATTATTTTAAATGGCTTTAGCAGGAATCAGTAGGCTGTGACTGCGAACCATTACAAATACTGACATTTGGAAGGGATCAAGTTGTGGGAATTGTATTTGAGAGAACCGATACAAAAAAACCCCCTAAGAATTTATGTAATATCTAATAACTGGTAATGTTTAGTTACACATGAGATTACGTGTAACTAAGGTGGTAGCAGAAATACTTAAGGAGGGTGATTCTAAAATGTGTACTTACAAAAGGAATCTAACATATCAAAGTTTACATGAATTTTCATATATGATTTTTAAAAGAAAAATAGCCTACCCAAAGTCACATCAACCAATGAAAATTTAAGATATTCAGGTGTGAAAATACACAGCTATTAGATCTGTAACCTGTATTTATTTATCCTTTTGTATTTTGTTTCATTAGCTGTATGCCAATAAATTAAGGTTTTATTTTCTAAAGCACACAGTGGTTTTTTGATTTTGTGCATTCCTTGTGACTCCCTGCAGTAGCATTAAACTTTAACCTCTTCTTAATACTAATTTAAAACAAGTCTGCCTAACTAATATTGGTAATTGATTACACTTAATGAATAAATTTACATTACACTGGTGCTAATGTTGGCTCCAAAGATTTACTTAAAAACTGCACATGAAGTATAAATGATAGGTTTTTCTACGACAATCGTTCTCTTTTATTGTTTTCCTGTTGTGAACCACCACACTTAAAATATGCAAGATACCTAATGGTAGAAAAACTTCACAGGCAAAGATAAGTCAGGACTGGAGAGTGAGCTGGGATGCACTCTATGGATTTGTATGTGTTCCCAGCACACAGGGACACACCGTGACAGAGAACAGGGTGCCAAAAGAGAGATGAAGCAAGAGAACTTACAAGAAGTTGCTCCATGGAGGAACTTCAAAACAATCCATGAGACTGCAGACATCACCATCTGCCACATACTTCGAAGGATTTTAGCTCTCAAGGGGCTACTTATGGCAAGGCATGAATATCTTTCATGGGATGGGATCTTTCGAGGTCCCTTCCAATCGCTAATGTTCTGTGATTCTGTGATTTTTGTGATCCTCAAATGAACTGTCTCATCCTGACCATCTATCATCATAAACCTGCCAAGTGCATAACATTTGCCTCTAATAAGATACCTATTTCTTGATTTCTCAGTGACAAAAAATGAATTGAAACACATTTATTAAGAATGCTGTGACTAATTGCTGAGTGAACGGTCTTTCACAGAATGCCACGCTATGATCTAGCTCAAAGATTTGGTAATGTGCTTTTCCATTCATAAGTTTAGCTTGTCAGCTATTACAACATTTTGCATCTCTCCCCAAAATGAACGAGAAATGCCAATTCAAACTTGTAAAAAACCCAAATCACTCTTACAATGTAATTTAAAAGGGAAAACCCACAGCTTTGGTATTTTGAATCATAATCTGTGGTGGAATCATCTGTATTCATTTCAGTTCCCTGTATCAGCACTGGAGGTTCTGCGTGAAATTTCAACTAATTTCACTTTTAAGTTTTTATGCTGTCATGCCTAACACTTTTATGGGCATGTTGTTGTCACAACACCCAAAAGTAAATCCTGAAGAATATTCAAAAATTACATGGTTTCCAGGTAATTCTTTCCAGATATTGTGTTCACGGTCTCCAGTAAAATCAACAAGCCANAGCCCTCCGCTGGACCCTCTCCAGTAGATCCTTGTCCCTCTTAAACTGGGGGGCCCAAAACTGAACCCAGTACTCAAGATGAGGCCTCAGCAGGGCAGAGTAGAGGGGGAGAAGAACTATTTTACAGAAGGGTTCCTGTGGCGTGGAAGAGACTTGGCCTCAGCTGGAGGTCTACTACCTGGTAGTGAGTTCCTCTTCCCAATAGCCAATGTAAATAGGATTTAATTTATTCCTCCAAAATGGCTGTGGCATTCTCAGTTACTATATAAATCTCATCCCTTCTAGTGACTGGTTGCAGTGACAGTAGGATAGTTACTTAATGATCCATAACTCGGACAATTCCTTCACTTGTGTTTTTGATGCTGAGCATTTCTGGTGCTGTGGGTACCTGCACAGTGCTACCATACTGCATGTGCTCTGCTAAAGGCTCCTGCAGCAAGAACTTCTCCAAGGTCTTCTCCTTCCCTGAGGACCACATGCAAGGACTTGATTAACAAGACCAACCTGCATTATTCCTCAGATTAGTCTTGGCTGGAGGAAGGACAAGGCAGAGAAGCATATTTACAAAGCACAAGCAAGAACCACCAGACTGGAAAACTTAGGTTCAACCACAGTTGCCTCGTTCAGTCATGGGCATTCCCTACCAGATGCGGGGCTGCCTCACAAAAAACCTGACAGCAGTGCAGCTCACACCTTTCCTTAACCGACCTCTGAAAAAGCCCATTAATAGCATCGCCTGTTGCCCAAATGTCTGTTCTTAACAACCTATTTACAGTCTACCTGGTGTTGTGGTGACAGAGCATCTCAGAGGCTTTAATCCCTTCATTTTGTGCCCTGATCTCTCCACAGGCTTCAGAGGACCTGAAGAGAAAAAGAGTACCTTGAAACTCAGATGACTGCTGATGAGGCTACTGGTGTAACAGCTTCCTTCCTTCTATAGAAATACTGAGGATTACAAAGGCAAGCTAGCAGTAAAAACCAGCGTTGCTCAACGAGGGTGCATTGTTTCAAAGTGTGGTAGTGTGATAATTTCAGGCCACCACTTTAACTGAACAGTCCAGCAAAGCTGCACCTCAAAGGCATGATGTATTGAAAGCAGACACATGCAATGGTGATGCACTTTCTGGGAGAAGTCAGCAGAACACTGAAGAGTCTGTTATCTTTGGGAATAATTTGGCAAAGACTTTCTATCACCACAATAAATAAATAAACTGATATTCACCACAGTCGTCGCCCTCCTTGCAATTCCTCTGCAATTATACGGAGGGGTCTCAGCTCTCTATCCCAAATCACTTTACCATGCAATTGTTTGTGTTATGAGCTCTTTCTTTAATGGATCATGCTTAAAGCGTAAAAGGCAAGCAGTGATACACATTTCAGTATTTAAAAGCATAAATAAAAATCTTAATAGATCCCAGATGTTTCATTTCCTCCAGCCCTTGTCGATTGAGTTGGTGCTGATGAGATTTTGAGATCACTGGTCAGTTTGATGCTGTAAAAAGTTTTAGATGTCTGGGAATTTCAAGTACAATTTTTAGAAATAAATAAATCATTAATTAGAGGCAAAGAAGACAACTATGAATGTAAGTGGCTGTTATTTTCTAACCTTAATTTATGGCCTGAAATGCACCCACAGATTTTAAATGAAGCTGAGTGTGAAACAGACAGTAATCTTTTGTCAACAAGAGATAATTATTTGCAATCTCATTTTCCCAGCAAAAGAACCCTAAAGGTTCATACAAATAACAAATTGAAGGAATCCATACTTTAAGGCAGATGTATGGTGCTGGTGCTGTTGAGGCTAATGAAGAATTTGCTATTTATTTCAGCAGAACTCAGATTTGCTAGCTGCATCCATTTTTCACTTGTTAAAGCAGCAAATTACCATTGCCTATGCCAAACAAAGCACTACACAGAAAGCGCATCTCCAGAAAAAGCTTCTGGGCCCAGGGACTCAGGCCATGCTGCCAAGCACACAATTTTATAGGGGTAATGAGGTTGCTTGAGTCTTTATCTCTGATTTTTACAGGGAAAAGTCCTCAGTATCCTAAATGAAAGCTGCTGGGCAGGTGGAGGTATGGAGCAGTTGAAGCCCATATTTGACTTGCGCAGACCCATGACGTGCGCACTTCACGTCATAAAAACGCTGTTGGTTTGCCAGGTCAGCAGCTACAAACCCCACATGCTGCCAGTCGCAGGCCGAGCAGATACTAAAAGGCTATGAATTTCGTTTAACCATCACCTTCCCCCACCCTGGTAAAGCAGTAGAGTTAGGAGCTGCTGGAGAAAAACACTGAAAAAGATTAACTATGAATGCCCAGGGTCTGGTTCTGATTGCTGTTATACCCAAATAAACAAAAAATAAACCTTGCAAATTTTGTTAGTTATTAATACAGCTGAGAACGTGGGCTTCAAAGTCCACTTTCAAGGAGTGCATGGATACCGTTAAGTGAACACAGTTAAATGATGTATTCACACAACTGCTACATCCACCTACTACTTTGCTAACTTACAGGACAAACATTTCTCTTCAGCTAAATTTCACTTTGAGAAAACTTCACGCCCTTTCTGTTGTTTGCTACACAATACTCCTGAACAGAGAGTGGTGCTTGTTTGTACCAGGCTTTCTATTATACATTTGGTATTTGTGAAACACATAGTCTAAGCCTCCAAATATGTGGTTTTACCACATAACCAACTATGGACAACACTTAAAAGCCGAATATGCGCCTCCAGACTTTTTAAGACACCTCAAAAAACCAAGTAATCTAAAATTACTAAACCCTTAAGAATAGGTTCAACAAAATAAGTTTTTCCGGTACTGTTTTCTGCACTTTGTTCTAGCAACCTCATATGTAACGCCAAATACTCATTTCACAGAGTCACAGAACATAAGGATTGCAGTGGACCTCAAAAGTTCATCTAGTCCAATCCCTCTGCCAGAGCAGGACCACCTAATTGGTGTCAACAGGAAAGACTTGCATGGGAGAAGCTGCAATTATAAGATCAGAATCAAGTAAACATAAGGAGCTTGTGATAAAGAAAATATGACCTTTTTTTTCTTTAATTTTTAAGATCACCACAGCACCACTGGCACAGAAACTATGTTATTTGCCATTGTGCATCTGTGTGCTATAAATCTCTAAGGAAGAGAAAGCCTGCTGGGCTGCACTCTCAATTTATGTTTCTCAGTTGACTCTTGTAAGCTTAGTGCAGCTATTCTAGCAACCAAATTTGCACACCAGGTGGGTTTACCCAAGTTCCCATGGTCCTAAGAGTTTCATATATTTCCTAATAATAACCTTGAAAATTATATTGGTAATTGTGTTTATAAACAAAATTATCATGTTTAACACAATTTTCAGCAAAATTGTAAGAGTTCTTTCCTTTCAACAGGAAAATATTTTAATAAAGTAACTAGTATATACTTATAAAAATGGTGAGAAAAGACTACTGAAAAAAATCACCCTTCTTGATGCTGTCTTTAGATGTGGCTTTAAACAAACCGGAGACAATTCTGAAGTCCACAGACAATGAAAGGTTCCAAAGTGTAACCAGCATGGAGGAGGGCAGAGATGCTTTGGTTCTGCAACACTGTGATCCAGATGAGGCATTCCTATTCTAGACCACGATTAGAAAGAAGGCTCTAGCTCCTGTGCAGAAGTGGGCCAAACGCAACAAGAGATGCAGCAAACTGCTCTGCTTCCTTATTGAAATTGAGTCCATTTAATTGATGCTGCAGAAGGCAGAGGCATCATGAAATAGAGCAGAGGTGATTTCAGTGGTTTTGCCTATGTTTTACTGTTTCTGACCAGCGTATAGGACTCCACTGTTTCCACCATCAAGTAGTCTCAGAAACAATTTAAGTTTCTGACCACGTAGGACTCCACTCTTTCCAAATTATAGCAGTCTCGGGAACAATTTAGGTTTCTATAATATGGTAATAATTAAGATATTTCTATTAGATCACTATTCAGAAATGTATCAAGACTGTGAGCACCTTCATTTGTTTAACACCAAAAATGTTTCAGTTTTCATAGAATCATTAGGGATTGGAAGGGCCCTCAGAAGATCATCTAGTACAACCCCCTGCCACAGCAGGATCACCTAGACCAGAGGAGACTCCACAACCCCCTGGGCAGCCTGTTCCCTCTGTCATCCTCACTGTGAAGAAGTTCCTTCTGATATTTATGTGGAACTGCCTATGTTCTAGCTTGCACCCATTGCCCCTCATCCTGTCACTAGATGACATTGAGCAGAGCCTGGCTCCATCATCCTGATACCCACCCTTCACGTATTTATAGACATTAATGAGGTCACTCCTCAGTCTCCTCTTCTCCAAGCTAAAGAGACCCAGCTCCCTCAGCCTCTCCTCTTCAGGGAGGTGCTCCACTTCTTTCATCATCCTCATTGCTCTAGGATGTTTTTCTTACCACAGCCCAGTTTCCTTCCAAATGAGAATTTAAATAGTGCCTTTCCCTCAGAACCAGAATAAAATATTTATAACTACCTCAATTACTTGCAAGCAAATACAGGTAACGTCTGTTAAAAAGCAAAATCCATTAGACTCTGGGTCGTTTGATACTGTAAGTAGTCTTCAAAATGCAACAGATGTGGAGACAGGTGAGTGGGAGAGTTGATTTTGTCTTCTTAATATTCAAAGTGGTTCTGCTCTCACTGGCTAATTAAATCAGTAGAGTGCAAATAATAAAAGGAAAAGTAAGTGTTGCCTTTCTTCCTTAGAACTGACTCTTAGGTTCATCTCTACTTGTTTATGACACGAACTTATTTATTACAAGACTTTATAATAGTCGCTCCCCAAATCCTATGAATCAAGATAGATTCCACAGCACTGGTTCCCACTGAGAAGAATATGCTTTTCTTGCGGAATTTAAGATCGTTTTCCCACCATTTAAATAAAAAAATGAACTTCTTTGATTGACGTGAAACTACTGAAGACTCACACTAAAAAAAGTAATAGATTTAATAACAATATCAGATGTACAAATCAACCAGCAGAATGCTGCCCTACAGTGTATTTGTTCTTGGCAAAGCCAGCAGGCTTGTGCAGGTGTGATGAATTATTTGGGAAGTAACAAAATGTGTTCATAACACAGAGCAGTCATGTTCCAAGAACCTGGAGTACGATGGTGCTTTCTAGTCAGATAATTATTTGTAGTGCATCAGTGGATGTAATGTCAATTAAAATAT
This sequence comes from Rhinopomastus cyanomelas, assembly GCA_013400115.1. Lineage (NCBI taxonomy): Eukaryota > Metazoa > Chordata > Aves > Bucerotiformes > Rhinopomastidae > Rhinopomastus > Rhinopomastus cyanomelas. Next base: position 69,465 of record VXBP01003587.1, on the reverse strand, counting down.
TTTGAGCTGTGAAATCAAAATGAATATGGTATATTTAGATTTGTTTTAAAAAGTATTTTAAATACTACTATCTACTTTAGCCTGAAGTTAGTGAAGATCCATAGCACAATACTAAAAATAGGCTGCATATACTGATCTGAACTTCACTGTGTTAGCACCACCATACAATAACAGAGGTGGTGGTACTAGCACCAAGAAACTTATGCTGGTACACACACCATGAAAACAGGGTTGTGAGTTTCAGTAGCCACTTAACTTTTAAGAGCATAAAGCTAAGAAAAGGGTCAAAACAACTATGCATAAAAAATAGATTGTATGCCCTGAGCTGCTACTGCTGTCCACACCAGTCAGTTAAATGCAGCTTGGAGTGTGTATGTCTATGAATTAAGTGACAGCACTACGGACTTACATGAAGGTAAGGGACAACAATGAGCTATAACAAGAGTAAGTGCAGAGTCTTACATCTGGGCAAGAACAACCCCAGGTACCAGTATAGGCTGGGGACTGACCCGTTGGAGTGTAGTGTAGGGGAAAGGGACTTGGGGGTCCTGGTGGACAGCAGGATGACCATGAGCCAGCAATGTGCTCTTGTGGCCAAGAGGGCCACCAGCATCCTGGGGTGGATTAGAAGAGGGGTGGTTAGCAGATCAAGAGAGATTCTTCTCCCCCTCTACCCTGCACTGGTGAGACCACACCTGGAGTATTGTGTCCAGTTCTGGGCCCCTCAGTTCAAGAGGGATGTGGAGCTTCTGGAGAGAGTTCAGCGTAGGGCAACGAAGATGATAAAGGAGGTGGAGCACCTCCCTTATGAGGAGAGGCTGAGGGAGCTGGGTCTCTCTAGCTTGGAGAAGAGGAGACTGAGGGGTGACCTCATTAATGTCTATAAATATTTGAGGGATGGGTGTCAGGAGGATGGAACTGGGCTGTTCTTGGTGTCATGTAGTGATAAGACGAGGGGCAATGGTTGTAAGCTGGAACATAGGAGGTTCCACATCAACCTGAGAAGGAACTTCTTCCCAGTGAGGGTGACAGAGCACTGGAACAGGCTGCCGAAGGAGGTTGTGGAGTCTCCTTCACTGGAGATATTCAAGACCGAAGTGGATGAGTTCCTGTGTGACTTGGTCTAGGTGATCCTGCTGTTGCAGGCAGGTTGGACTAGATGATCTTTGAGGTCCCTTCCAATCCGTAGTGATTCTATGATTCTATGATTCTAACAGAGGGATCCCTGGCATTCTAAGGAACTATATTCAGCAATAATATTTGGCAACAGAAGGCAACTATTTCAGTCTAGTTATTGCCAAATTTTTCAAAGCATCAGAGCCAAGGAAAGTCTTACGGGATGTAAGGCATGAGTTTACAGGAGACACCTCTCAAATGCTCAGGACCTTCATGGAAGGAAACATGGCCATGCTTGTCTGAAGATGCAACAAGCGACAATGAAGAGACTAGTGGCATGCCCCGAGCCTTTACAGATGCAGTTACCTCTCAGCAAAATGTGTTACTGGCCCAATTGTAAGTTTTAAGACTTCCTCAGCAAAATACAGATCCACTGTAGTTAATGAATTAACCACAGCTGAAACACTGATCTGTTTAAACCAAAATTCAGGGTTTTATGGAGCTGTGTGCCCACTGCCAAGTGCTCACTACATCCTAGTTACTTTTAACACTGCTACAGTTCAGACATACTTAGCACCAAACAGTACATCACTCCCTTCAAGCATTCTTTTGTTTAACCAAATTAATGGTTGCAAACACATATTTACCTTGTACTGCAGCCAAAGCAGTGTTTCTTTATGCAATCTGAATGATAAGCAAACACCAGAGCACTGGAGCTAAGCAAAGCAGGTCAGAGTTAGCAAAAATTATGCCCCAACTTACACCATTTCACAGTAAAATATGTAATACGAGGGCCCCATAGAGAAATGAGCCCACTATTGTTTAATTTAACTGTATCTTGAAAACATAGCAAAGAAACTCAGCAAGGAGATTTCTATTGATATCTGTATGAGAAGGCATTTATCAATACCTATTAACCTCTGGCTTTTACCTGTTAGTTTTGTAAAAGATGCTTATGTTGCTTCCTGAGCCACAGGGTGTCACGGTGGCTCAACAGGTTGGATTCTTGTCAGTCCAGACACAAATGCTGTGACTTCATGTAGTGATAGGATATGGGGCAATGGTTGTAAGCTGGAACATAGAAGGTTCTACATCAACCTGAGAAGGAACTTCTTCACAGTGAGGGTGACGGAGCACTGGAACAGGCTGCCCAGGGGGGTTGTGGCATCTCCTTCACTGGAGATGTTCAAGACCTGCCTGGATGAGTTCCTGTGTGACTTGGTCTAGGTGATCCTGCTGTATCAGGGGGATTGGACTAGATGATCTTTCGAGGTCCCTTCCAATCCGTAATGATTCTATGATTCTATGACCTGAGGTTACAAAGCAACGAGAACACCCTCTGTAGCAGCAAGTCTCTGCTTTTGCTATGCCGTGCATTTAGAAGTGCAGCCCTTTGGATGAAACAATCAGCCAAGGTGGAACTGAGTTGCTTCAGGAAGCTCTTGATGTGGGTGTTAAACAATCTTACAGCACCGCTGGAGGAGAGGGGTACCTGGTGCACTGGCATCTTGACCAGTCTTTTTACTTTACATTATTAACCCTGACACAGTGTTAAGAGGCTCTGAAAAAACAGAGCTATTCATTCACATCAAATACAATTCAAATAAATTCCACTTCATCCAATCTGGAGTTGCTAGTAATTAATAATAATTTATTTGAATGCATTAATTGTTCAGATTTAAGACATCTTTCGTTACAAACAGTATGCTGTAAACATGTAATATTCTGCTAAAAGACTATATGCCCTACCTGATCATATATTATGTTACTGTTTTGCATCCTTGACTGGATGAACACAGATGGAACTAGAGCTTAAAATGTCAGGAAGCTTGGAATTTTTTTCACCTATTCTTTCTTATTACATTTCTCTAAAATGACTGCATGTTAAGCAGCATCCTGTCCCATGACAAAAACTGGCATGTACATCACAATTGTCGACCCGTAATTTTCCCCACTGCCATTGGTCATTGCACTTAATTTGATTTCTTTCATATACCAGTCAGTCCCTCGCTGCAAAGCATCCAGAGCCTCATCTCTGGCGTATTTAATTTCTAAGCATCACAGTCTTGTTGGAGACATTTTGGAAACTCAAAGCAGGAAGCACTGCCCCTCAGCCCATACAAAAATTTCTTTACAGAATGATGAATAAATTGAAACTTGCGTTCTGCAATTCTTTCCAAGAATAAAATTCCATTGATCAAACATTCACAGAAATGCATAAAGAGCATAAGCATAATCAAAGCAATTCGCTGCTACACTCAAGTGACGTGTTGTGGAAAATCTGCGTGTAGTACTTGCTTCACTCAGGTAACGAACCTTTACCCAGTGTGTTTGGCTTTTCATGTCCCATTATTCATGCCAACATGTTCATTAAAATGGGCCTATCCTTTTTAACATAATCAGCAATGAGCATAGGTGTGGCCTTCAAAGAGTTATCACCATACTTTACAGGCATGCTGTTCATAAATACAAGCAGAACTCTAGTCAGTGCAAAATGCCAAGGTTCCCACAAAACATATGGCAGGTTTTGCTCTGTAAAATGGATAGATGTGCTATATAACGCCTAATTGCATCGCAATATATCTGAACTTCTAATTGCTTAAAATGATGCTTCAAATCACAACAACAACACTACTACCTAATTACCCTAAGGGTTAACTGATACTCTAGTGGTTGTTTCAGTAGAAGAGTCAGAGCTTTTCTGTTGCCTTCATCCGCTAGGGCACATGGTGAGGTTGCACACGTACTTACAGAAGTACCCTGTCAATGCTTTTAACATCTTGGTATGCCAAAGAAAAAAGGTTGAGAAATGCTGGCATAGGGAGAGGTAGTTTTCTGCACGATACTGAATAAGAGTAATTTAAATTTGCTGTAAAGGACCTTCTTCACAGCAGTTCTTTTCCTCTCTGGTCACAATAACGTTATTGTGACGTCAACTAGAGTAACATGGAAACATTGGTACTCACAGTGCATACAGGAATTATGTACAACAGTGACACTGATCTGAAAAGGCAAGTTACTATCCAAATACTGAGGACAGAGTATCTTCTTCAACTGCTGCATAACCCATGCATGAGACGTTCATAAACTTCCTGAAGAAAGCAGCATTCTAGGTGCATGATATTTCATATTCCATTTTTCCAGTTGTAAAATACTCTCCTGCTTGCAAACCTAGCAGCAAGGCAGGTTTCACGCCTACCACTGACTGCCTTCCCAAGGGATAAAGTATGTTCAGGCTGCTTCAACTTAAAAAAATAATAAAATAAAACCATGTTGCTCTATTTACTTTACCATTTTCTGAGCATTTTCCTCTCTGTGTGACTACAGCATTTAAAGATTTAGAATATTTCTTTTGGTACAATGTGGTCATTAATATTTCAGAAATTTCTTTGTAACCCAGTCTAGGACAAACAGCATCTCTTTCTCTGACACAATCTTCTACCAACAGCTGAGGCAAAACTACACAACCAGAACAAGCACCACAATAGGATACATGAAATACTTTCAGTGCACAATCTACTGGAAGTCATAATTTTCTCAATTTACTACTTTAGAAAATAACCTAATAAAAAATGTAGTTAGAAAAAACAAATGTTTGATAGTCCAAAAGAACAAGAAAGTTTATTGCACAGGTGATGTAAGACTTCACATCACAGCACTGAAACAGACACAGCTGTTTGAGCCATATATCTAGTTTTTGAAGAATGAGCTCAGTATATCTACAACTGGGTCTGTTCTTTGATTTGCCTTCATCAGGGGCTCCAAAAACATTTAAGGTTTCATCTGACCTCTAAAAGCAAAAGATATAGACATCTAATGAACCTGTATAATTCTTCCGGATCATGAAGGATGCCCTAGCCTGCAGCTAGTGGCTGTGTAAAACGGACAGCAGCTAGACATTCAGCCTGCTGTATGAGAGTAAGCTGATGGCAAAAGTATACCCAGAGATTAGATTTCCTCACTCCTTTTTTTAAACACACATGCAAATGGCATGGACAGATTTGAGCGTTTCTGCTCAGCGAACCAAGCTTGGCATGCTCTGTGCTTAAACAGGTGAACATGGGTATCAGCAGGTACTGTAGAACATGTGTGATACCTATTACAGGCAATGTTCTAATTTCTTGGAAGCATGCAGGGACCTAACTATTTAGTTTGCAGGTAACCAAGCAATGGATTTTAAGTACTTCTAGAAACCTACATCAAGTTAAGACTTTAGTGTGTCAGTTTTGAGTTTGTGACTGCATTGGCCACATAACGTGAATGTGAGTATTGACATCAGGAAGTCCTTAAGGAAAAGTTCTAGTCCGGTACTTGTATTTGGCTACAGTTGTCACAAATGAGAAGTCAGCCGTGCACAAGTCTCATGCTTCAAGTCGGTGTGATGCAGAAGGGAACACCACTTCGGCCAGGCTCTTCATCATGAGTCTGTCTTCTTGACAATGGTGTATAAACAGCAATGTGGTGTCAAAGCAACCTACATCTCATGGAGAGGACTGCCTGCTTCTGTAAAACGTACAGTCTTTGCAAAACTTTACATTACCAACACTCTTGAGTCCTGAAGAGATAAAAGAACTTAGCCACCAAGTCCTAGTTCACATTTATTTTTGCAAATACCTGATCTTTTCAGGTCTGTGATTTGTATCAGCCCCATAAGGTACAGAAGTGTCAGAGCTGTATCCAGAAGCATCAGCTGATCCCATACTGAGGGTTATGGTTCAGAGGCGGCTCTAGTTGATCCCAGAAGTACCAAGAGGATGTGTTTAAAATTCTTGTAGATATGGATCTTATGGACATGGTTTAGCAGTGGTCTTGGCACTGGTTGGACAATGTGGCCTTGAAGGTCTTTTTGAATCTAAATGTTTCTATGATTCAGCTTAGACCAGTAATCTACAGGCTTTAGTTTAGAAAGGTATGGCTGTCCACCACACTAACAGAAATGGAAATAGTATTCTGAACATACTGGGTTTTTCTCTGAAATTCTGTGTTTGGTTCCTGTTTAGAAAGAATGCCCTGGGGAAAAGAGAGTCTAGAGAGAAAATTTACAGGAGGGTTTCAGGAAAGTTTCTTCACTACTATTTTTACCTAATAAATAAACCATTGAGATCTGGCCAAAAGGCCCTGCCCTACTACCACAGTCTTTTTTTGAAGAATAATCACGAGCCGCTTTGGGGCAACCCCAGTATCATCCCTCTGAGGCTTCAAGTGGCCCAGAAACAACTGTAGGAAAAGAGCATTCAGCAAACTGTGGCTATACGCTGACCTGTTTACACAGTTCCATGCAGAAAAGAAAGCGCTTCTTGGGGAGGAAACAAAACATCAGCACGGACAGAATGCCTGTTTGCAGCAGATACACAACTTTTGGCAAAAAATACCAACCCCCCACTATTTTTAGTGAGAACTCCAGCTAGAAATACTGCAATGAGTTTAGCAATCTACGCATACCCTCTTTCTGTAAACCAAGGGCATATACCAGGAACAACTGAAATCTTTATCTGACATTGCAAGCCTACTGCAGGCAAAACTCCGGCTTCAATAAGAGCAGAGGACTGAGGCCTCATTTTGAGCTCTAGTTTGTTCCTTCTCACCATCCAGAGGCTTCTATTTTTGAGGCTGGATCTGCATAGTAGATCTTGTACACATGAGGAAAAGGCTGCATTTAAGGTTTGTTAAGTGGATTTATGGTTTAAAGAGTAAAGATTTTTTAAAAAGGGAAGGATGGAAAAGGTTTTTGTAGAAAAATTTATCTAGTAAGGGTCAGAGTGATTTGCAGATAAGATCCATTTTTACACTTTCACATTGACCCTCCCTCCTTCCCTGCCCCCACAAGCCGCCTGATGTCTACTCCTGCACTTTACACTGTGCATTATAACTGTAGGAGGGAAGAAAGCAGCAGCAAGGTATTCCTGAGTGTAAACAAAGGACCAGGACAGAAAGGAAGTTGACTCTTTTTTTTCACCTCCAGCCTCCTAAGAATTGTAAGTTTGTAACAGCTGCAAACAAAATTCTTAAAAGGGATGAAAAAAACTATATGAAATAAATGACAATCAGGAAACAGAGCTTTGAGCCCATCCTTAAATCAGTGTCTGCCTAAACGAGCTCAAGGATTTTCTTTTCAAACTTAACTTGTGTTTTCAGCAAACCACGGTTTCTAAGTAATCTTTTAAAATACTTTGCTCATGTTCCTACAGTTGCTATGTCTTAGTATAGTTGTGAGAGAAAGAGTATTTCCTAAAAAATACTTCAGGAGAGAAGTTTATGTGTCTTCTCCTCAACAAAGCAAACTCACTGGACAAACCCTGACAATATAATGCTTGCAATACTAAGTTGCTATGTGAACAAATGCGATGTCACAACAAAGACTTTTATGACTAATCTATTAAAAGCACATCTGGAAGAAGAAAAGATTATTTCATCAGATAGCAATGTGAGGGAATAAAATGAGAGATCTCCATTAAACTGCAGAAATTTTGTTTTGCTCTGATTTGCTTTAAATATTTGGCTGACTATGAATGTCTGTGTACACTTCGGGTTCATTCAGTCTCTTTTAAATAATCATAATGTCCTCCTTTATTTCCCTTTTCATTTTCCTTATGTTTTCTTTCCTCGTGAAAACTGCTTTTGTAAAATTCACTACACAGTTCATCAGGAGTTTAATATGATTTATTTAGCTGATTGTCTTTAAAACAAATATGCTACTAATCAATTTCTTTAGTCACCCTTCACAGAATCATAGAACATTAGGGATTGGAAGGGACCTCAAAAGATCACCTAGTCCAATCCCCCTGCCAGAGCACCCTTCAAATACTGTTCTCTCTAGCCAGAAGGAAAGCTGTGTTTTATATGTAGTGATGATGTAAAGCATAATATCTCCCAGTGTCAGAAAGAGTTACAGGTGAATTCAGTATTTTGTGACATGCAAAAGTTCTAACACCAGAGGACTAAATGAACAGCGGAAGGCCTGGTACATTTCTTTGATTTTGGGCACAAAAGCAACGTCTCAAACTTTAAACTGTCAGCAACTTTAAGGCATCTGTCCATAGTGCACTGTAACGTTACTGAAAAATACTTACATACAAGATATAATCAGCATTTGTTTGAAATTGTGTGAGCAATTTCAATTTTTTCTATTTTAACACTTAGAGAAGAAAAGGATTTACAAAATCAAATAGAAATGCTGCCTCTTTTTAAACATCAGCTTTAATGAAAAACAGATAATATATTTCAGCTAATCTACCTATGTTGTGTTTCGCTACTGTAGAAACTGCTGATTATGCCACAACAAGAGTGCTCTCTTGAAATGTTAAACTAACACAGACAAAAAAACATTAAGATACACTGAGGTTGAGTGATTGGTAATGAAATCTTTAAAAAAACCACACACAGAGCAAAGGAACAGCTGCATTTTGGTTAAGCAGAAAGTTAATCAACTATGATAGAAGTAACTAAGATTTATCTTTATATCTGCCAGAGATTATTAAACATTTAAATATTCATTTTACTTCTTTAAATGAAGATTGTTGTTGCATTACCAAACGGCACTAGATGCTCACAAAGTATTACTGAAATAGCAAGTATTCATTTCCATTTGGAAAAAGGTCGTACCCAGTTAGGTTTCTTTGAAAACTTTTAAGGAAGGTAAGGCGTTCCTGTACACTAGTTAGCAACTCAAGACTCCATCACTTTCTCTAGATCACACGAGAAGTAACTTGGTGGTGGACTTTTGCCAGTACCTACATCATAAAACCACCCCCTACCTCGGTGTGACTGGAATTCTTCACCTAAGACTGACCTTGAATTTAAAAAGTCAGTTGTAGGTTCTGCCTGAAGAGTCCATGAAAGTGTAAGAAGTTTGGAGAGCAGAAGTTTGCACACCTAGCACAGGCTAGAGTTGTTAATACTTGACTTTCATTACTAACATTTCTTCCCAAAGGAAACAAGAACACCACAGATAGCCATGCTGCATCTAAATGGCCTTTCTTTATCACTCCATGCTTTACCTGCTTACTACACTGAGCATATCCTTCACACTGACTATTATTCCCTTCCACCCAAAGCTGACACAAACCCACATGGAAGAACTGGATTTCTCAGGGAAGGGTCCCCAAGTGCAGAGCCACTCTGAGGACCATTCTCTCTCCCAACACATAGTAGACATTGCTGCTGGGAAAGCAGGAGTAGAAATAGCATTGCCTGGTGGATTCCCTAATGGTGTCTCTAGTAGCCTCTTGCTTTTCTTGTATCATTTCTTGCCTACCTATAAGCTCTGGAGTGCAGCTACTGCAAAGGTGGGCTCTACAGACGGAGGGGAGAAAACAGATAGACACAACATACAGAACTGCTTTTACAGGCTCTCCAGCCATCCTCTGTACAACACAAAGTTGTGTACATTTTGCTCTGCCTTGAATGTCCACCACTGTATTATTGAGAACATTTTTCCTTTACAGGAAAAGAAGTTAAATTCCAAAGGCTTTTCAAAGATATATTTAGGACAAGAGCTGGAGGTTCCCATTTTCTAATGTATCCACTGTTGTCAGTGGCTTTCTTCAAAAGTTGGGTCCAAGAAGAATCTGCCAGTTTGCTACCCCCAGTCTTTTTCAGAGTGTCTTTGTCATTCCTTTCCCTTTAACTGCTTTTCCTATTCTCACCTACCCCCTGGGGCTTACAGAGTACAAGCAGCCTCCTTCACAGGCCACAGCCTTACTTACTCCCTAGACTGCCTGAAGAGAACCGTTCAGAAGACAAGCCTCTATCAGCCACAGGACAAACAGATTCCTTCCATGACATACAGGGCTCCACTGGTCTGGAGTAAAATAAAATTCAGAGGCAGTGACACGTGCTCCAAGAAGCCTTCAGATCTCAAAATCAAACATGCTTGGAAGTGTGTAAAATTAATGTGAAACTTCCACTCCCAACCTTCCCTAGAACACAGCATGATTCTTTACAGGCTGTCCACACCTAGTCATTCTAAGTGTCTCCGGAAACTAATTTAATTCTTTTTTTATTAAGAAAGGTTTTTTTAACTGGAGGATGAATTAGGTGAGCTGGTGCTAGCTAAAAATGCATTTCAACAAACAACAATGCAGAAATTTAAGAAAAACATGGAACCAGAATGTAAGCACTGAACAATTACAAGGCACTCTGAGCAAACAGAAGAAATGTTGGAGCATAAGGCCTTCATTAACTAAGCACTGACTGTCAAAGTACAATGCTGCTGCAGTCTGTGACAGTATCAGCAAGGAGAACTAGGGTACTGCTTTTTGCCCACCACAATCCATGTGAACATGCACAGCAAAAACGGAATTAAATGCACTGAAGTCTAATCCAACCCAGCTCTGCAATGCAGGAGGGGGAAGTTGCTTCACAATTCCCTCAAAAACTTTACTAGTTAACATTTGTAAAGGAGATGCCATCAGAACCCAGTCAATTATTAAAATGACTAAAACAGTATGTGAAAAGGCTAAACTAGCACTGACAACTTGCATATAAAACCCTGAAGAAATCACTTAATGCTACATATATGTTCTTCTCACTTGAGAAACTTTAGGAACTATTACATCAATGAATACAGGGGTGTAAGGAGCAGACAAATAAATAGTAATGAATAAACACCCGAAATCCTCCCTATTTCTAAGTAAACATCAGCAACCCTCCACAACTAACAACTTTGGGCAAAACTGACAAACAGTTGCTGTGATTTTGGAAGCAATTGAGCCACGAGGAGTTTTGAGACAGCACGAAGTGTTTTTACCGGTTTCTTATTAGCAATGTTTTAAGACTAGCAGCGGTAACAGTGTTAGAAAAGCAGTCACCCCGCAGTGATTACCCAATCAGAAAGCAGGTCACATCTCGTTAGCTGTATCGTATACATTAAACACCACAAATTCTCCATGGCTTAGCTGACAATTCAGTCGTGTGCTTCGTTTTATAACCTCATGTTCTCAAAGAATTACAATACAACAAACAGATCTATCTCTCTTTGCCACGCTTCGTGGCGTGAATTTGGCAGCTATCTGCGTATACGTAAAGCCACTATCAAAGATCAATACTTTTAAAAAGTGTTTTCATGGCACTACTAGTAAACTACTATGCAAAACTGCAGCCCCAAGAACGTTTGCTGCACAGAGACACATGGGCAGAAATGCAGACTAATCCAGTCCACACACTTTTCACTTCAACGGGCTAAAAAGTGTGCTTTGTTCAATCACGTAAATAACAAAACACGGCCTCCACTATCTTTTTCTTTCAGAGACAAAAGTATTCCCATCCAGTGTATTCTTTGTGGTGGCTGGTCTGGATTTAGAAGGCAGAGTGCATTAACCACTAACAAAATGCACAAAACACAACCAAGAGTGAATGTAGTTTACATTGCTGGGTACTTTTGACAGCTATGAGATAAAGTCGCAAACCGATCATTTCTTTTGCTAAAAGCAACTGCATTCTAAACGTAAACAGAAATTTCTCTTGTCAGTCATCCTGAACATGTGTTCGGTGTTCAAGTGCAGCCTAGGAATAAGTTTCTGGAACTCCACTCCTTTAGCATTCATTTTTAACGAGTTTACAAAACACAACGGGAGAAGGGTTTGTCTCCCCACCTAAACCTGGACCATTTTTCAGTTAGTTTTGTGCAGAAGCTCAAGCGATACCTTACAGTATTTCAGATGCAAATGCCATCAGGACAGATCGTGAGCAAACAACACACTGAAGCAGAGAAATTTCCTGAGACCGGCATTATAAGCATTTCTGAAGTGCTGTTCTGTAATTTCAAGATTCCAGCCTAAGCTGGTATCTCCTCAAAGACTTGCTCAGCGTGGAAACATAATGAAGGATTACCCAATTAAACTACTAAATTAATTAGGGGTTCGTGCCTGCACATACGTGCTGCCTAGTGGGACGCTTCAGCTGGAACTGGGGCTGAAACCTCGCAGGGTCCATGCACAGGAAAACAAGGCTCCGTACTTACCTCCGTCCGCGACTGCAGCCGCTTGTTCATTTCATAGATTCGGTACTCTGGTTGCACCATGTACGGTGTGTGTCTCCTATAAAACGGGCCAAAAGGAGAAGAATAGAAAGGGTCATGTGGTGTGCTGGACATCTTGCGGGCTTGCAGAGATTCAAGCTACACAGAGTCTCATCAACATCCATGCAGAGCACATGGGCTGGGTGTTCTTCACAGTACAAAGTAGCAGCGCGCACACACACACACACACATCCAAGCTGCCCGCACTGGCTGGGAACTGCTGTGGGAGCNCAGGCTCCAGAGAGAGGGAGAGACTGGATAGCTTCAGGCACCACCGCTCCTTTTTAAAGCAGCAGTTTCTGGAGGGTCATTTCCTGCCCGCGCTGCGGACTACTTCAAAAATCCACAATTTTCCCCGGCTCCTGGCGGAGGGCTGGCGGTTCGTTTTTCTCAGGCAGGACCCCTCGGAGGCCGGCAGCACCTTAGCATATAGGTGGTTTAAAAGCTGCCTGAGCCAATCACTCTCCGCTGGGGGAATGTCACACATGCGAGCGCCACGAAACGCGCAAACACAGGCCACGGCCATGCCCGCCAGGGGTTCGCCCGCGCCCACACGGTCCTTGCCCGCTCCGAGGGGCTGCGCTGGGCAAGCCTGTGGCGAGCGTTCGCCACCACCGCCGGGCCGAGCGGGAGTCGAGACGCCCGCACGTCGCATCAACAGTTTGGGGGGCCGAGGCTGGGGGGCCGGAGAGCCCGCACAAAGCGGTAACCCCTGCACTTGGCACAATAGGGAGCAGCCAAAGGCCAGTAACAGAAACCCTCGGGAGAACGGGAAAGCAGAAAGCGCAGAGTGGGAGAACGAGGTCCTCCCGCCCCGCGAAGAACCGCTGGGAATCCCGTTCGGCGGGGTTAGGACACACAAAAAACAGCTTTTTGTTTTGAACGCAGCTCTCTGGCTTAAGGTGGCGGCACTAGGTAGGGGACGGGCCCTTGTTTCGAGGCTCCTTGTTTAGCAGAAATTCAGGAGGGGCCGGAGTAGGCTGGGAATGAACGATCTCTACAACGTGGGGCGGGGGAGCCGTAGAGGTGGAGGGTCTGAGAGACAAGGGGAGAAGCAGTGACTCTGTGGAGGTGAAAGATGAACTTCAGCTGTTGAATCATACTTGGAGGGAAGTGCTAGGAGTGGGTACCACGTGAACGAAAAGTCCTCAAAAATAGAGGAAACAAAATGGGCTCATCTGCTCCATGGGAAAGTGCGAGGTTGGAGAGGGGACTCTTCCCATTACCTGTACAGAAAAACCCTGGGATCGCGGGCTGTGCCCCTTTAACCACAGCTGCACAGTACGGGGCGTTACTTGCAGTGCCCAACAAAGGTAGAAACAACAATACACAGCACTGAATTCATCTCTGATGTAAATTCATTCCAGCAAATGGAACCACACTAGGAACAGACTTAGCTAACTAATATGATTAAGGGAATAACAATCAGCTGCCATCACAGCGGTTCCCAGCCAGGGCTGCTGCTCCATAGGAACACTGTGAGATCACACGTTTCACAGATGGGGAAATCAAGGCACACACCATCACATTTTGTGGACCTTATGTATTAATACCGAAAAGTATTTGATTGTGATACGGCTTCACCCACTGCCAAAAAGCTGAATTCAACTCTGACCAAATGCAGGAATATTTTAAGAGATTTGAGAAATTCCAGTATCATTCAAAATTGGCTAAGGCTGGACAATTTGAGTTTTCTTTTCAAGATGAAATACAGAAGTTCGTCTTTTTATTCAAGTGATGCTTGGGATTGTGATTTATCTTTGACATACCAGTTGCTGATTAGCAAAACTATTTCCGTACGCTTTTGTGGAATGAGAGTTTCTGTAAGAACTGACGTATTGAGCTGTTTTGCAGCCTTCCCACAGCTTCTGCCACTACATATACAAGGGAGATTTCACTTCTCTTTTTAAATGCTCCCCAGCTAGGTAGCAAAGCTACACGGTCATTCCAGGACCATCACAGGAGGTACTGAGTTTAATAAATAGCACGTACAACATTAGGCTCAATACCGCTGCAATGACAATGCCAGTACTCTGCCAGGTTTCACTAGCCTCTGCCTCACTAGAGGAAAACTTCTTTGCATTTGCCTTGTACCTTAAAAGATCCTAACCAGGCTACCATAAAGCCTGAAACCAAAATGACAAAAAAAAATAAAAATCACAGTTACAGCACTAATATACATATTTATTTCTTTTTTCTGGCTGAAGTACCACCTGCTTAAACAAATACTAGAAAAAAATAATCAACGCACCAAGCTGTGGATTTTACTTTATTTACAAAGCAAATCCAAAGTAAAACATTTTCCCAAGAAGGGACACACTGCTTTTTGTAATTAAAATGGTAGAATTTTGCATATCTTGAAGACTATGTCTGTCTTAATAACTTGTTGACTAGACTAAAATTCACTGTTTCAATCAATTAAACATGGCAATATTATTCACATTTTTCATTTTGACTGGAAAAGTAAGTAAGTAGCTTTAAAATTAAAAAAGTCCAAGAAAAAAACCAAAGAGTACTGAAAATGAATGAGCAGTAGGATGTGCTTTCATGATTGGGAGCCCCAGATACTTCTCCCCACACCCCATATAAGAGCTTTGGTGTATGGGTCCAGCACAAAGCAAGAATATGCAGTGATATTTTAATAATTCCCATTGATTAACTGGCAAATTATTGCACACCTACAGTCCACCAGGACGATCCAAGTCCCACGGTAGGAATCTGCTAATTACAGGCTCCAGCAGCACTTCCAGTTGCCTGTTTTCATCTAGACCAGTGTGACACACAGAGCAGTAAAACAGAAGGCAGAATCAAAGGAAAATAAAGTTCCAGGAATCTTGGCAGTGTCATCTCAATTCCCACATGGATCTGCCACCTTTAAAGTTTCGCGTGCTCTCCTGGAGTACTGGTAGGATGCGTGCAGCCAGACCCACTGCCTGCGCTGCTCCTAACCCCCACACCACTAGCATCAAGCTGCTACCCAAAGTGGCACTGGGGTCAAAGGCAATCATCTCACCCAAGTTTTAGGGCAATCAGTAAATTCCTTAATCTGGAAAATTAATGCAAGCAGAGAAAAAAAAAGTGCAGGAAAACAAGAGGAGGAGACTCAGAAACCTGAAAATGAGTGTATTTCTGTACCTCTATGTGCAAGGCTACGAACAGATGAGAAAAGAGTGTGCAGAGTTGCATTTACATGAGCATATGCATGCGTGAATACCACTGTGCCTCGCAGCAGAGAGCCCGCAAAGAAGGGACTGACGTTACTTGGGTTACCTGGTCCTCAAACCTCCACATTGCATAGGCCCACCCAGCCCCCAAGTGGGTGCTGTACCCAGGCATGAAAGGAGATGGCACGCCAGAGTAGTTCTCAACTGAGGAAGACAAGCTGAGTAGAAGTGTGGCTGTCAGATGCCACCAGTGGAGACAGAACCATGTTTTGGGTCCGTCTGGCCAGGTGTTAACCACATAGGCCCTAACACCCCAAGAAACCTCAAGGCACACTGTTATGGTGAGCTGGCTGATGTCTGAGTGCCGGATTGCCCTCTCCTGGGCAGAATCAGAAGGACCCACATAAGTCAAGGACTCCACTGACAGCCCTGGAGGACAATTTCCCTTCATTTCAGGGACAAGTTTGAGTTTGGAGGAACAAAATGGTGCAGGTCGTCTTTCTCTGTGCCCATCAGCATGAAACCCATAGTGTCTACAAATAGCCAAGATGTACTACGATAGAAGGACCAACACCTAACCACAGAAACTTCCTCCAGAACACAAGCATGAAGCAAGAAGGGATGAACCAGAGCCTTGAGCTCATCTGTCTCTGCTCTTTAATGCTGTCACGTGCCGTCAGCTACTGTCTTCTTGTTGTGGCTGTTACTGGAGACCCCTGGGGACCCTGGCCCAGGGGGTCCACTGAGTCATGTGCCACACCATGCAGTGTGCCACACCACCATACAGCATCAACAGCTCTGCAACACAAGCACGTGCAAAAGAGCTGAAAGAGCTGCATGCACCCAAGACACAGTCCTTGCTTTGCCAGGCTGACAACCAATGCAGATTTAAGGCTGTACTGTTTTTAATAACCACGTAGTAATAATAATAATAATGCAGAAAAAAGATACAGCTGTAAATGGGTGTAATTGCTGTATTTATCCCTAGTATGCCTTGACTGCTCAGACTTTGTCAGCAATCAGGTTTACAGCGATACATTTAAGATGGTTTGTAGCTGCTGAAAACAGCAAATGAGCTACTGAAAACTACAGGGGGTTTCTTCATAATACTCAAGTAAACATTAATTTCTTAAAAACCCTACCCTTTCAAACTGTCCTTTGCTGATGCAAAACCCAGATATCATGGAGTACTTGTGCTGGAGTGACCTTAGACAAAAGAATAAACGAAACCTGCTTATCAAAAAGTTGGGATGCACAACTCATCAGTATGAAGAGTACTAGCAAAATGATCTGTAGTATACACTCAGTTTCTGGGCTCAAACAGAGGATTTTAACAGGTTTCAGAAACTGAACCATTAATTTCTACAGCTATAGAGTATCCCAGGTACTTGCAATTTATAAGAAATCTGGAAACTGTAATCTGTTTGCATTAAATATTAATGTATTGAAATAAAGGACGTATTCTGGAAAACACTGCCCTTTCACAGACCCTGTGTGGACAGGAAACTAAATGAATGCTTAATCCATTGTTAAAAATATTTGCTGGTCTCAGTATACACCTTCAGGCTTTTTCCAGGTAGGTACTTTTTGTTGTTGTTCCTGATAGTTGTCCTTTCCTGTCATTAATAAATTACATTACTATGTTTATCAGGAAGGCTTTTTAAAATTCCATGAGTGGGGCCTGCCATAAGTACTCTGTTTCAGAGTTTACAGTGCAGCAAGAAGTGTTCACATCTTTGAGATGCTTCAGGCTTTTTGCAAACTCAAACCTACCTTGCATAGATTATATGATGACAATTTAATACGTATGACAATTCTAAAAATCCTTGTCACCTGTTTAATGCCAGTGAATTAGAGTTACAGTAGTGTTAGAAGTACCTCCGAAAAGAGATTCAAAATATTTTCAGTTGTGCAGCGTACACAGTTTCTTTGTCCGCAATCAGAATGGGCACAAAATTTTGTGTTGAATCTTTATGAATGCTCAGTTGAATGTAGTCTTTGAGGAGCCTGTCCATCTCTTATCTCGCAGTCTGTCCCTTCTACTCATACAGAACACACACAGCACCTACAGCAGATGGGGCTGGGAAAGAAAGCATGAGTCAGACTTGTGGAGCAACTCATATCTAGGTGTTACAGTGGTGGCCCTCCAAACATACCAAGATATATAGCAGTCAGTCTGACCTATCATTGCTCTAAATAAGCTATGCTAAGCCAGCATTCAATGTGCTGTGAGTGTCTTCCCTTTGTGTGCCTAATGCAGAGAGAATACTGGTCTGTAGGAGCTTTCAGCTACAGACTCTGGCTCTTCATCTCACAAAAGACTTACGCTTTCCAGCATTACTTATGCAGCATTAGAGGCTGTATTCTGTGCCTTGCTGTGCTGTTGGTGTGACACCGTGACTGGACAGGATAACTGGGAAGTCTCCATATAGCTTGACTAGAATTCTTGACAAAGGAAATAGCTCTATGAGGTTCTGGGAAAAGAAGTGCCCAGTGTGAAATTCTGAGTCCTTCACTTCCAAGGCAGCTTCCCAGGGTTGCAATAACTTCAGGATAGCAGAGAATACCTACCCATTGATCAAATCAGATTCTCTTCCAGAACAGTAAAATACCAAAAAGATTTTATGTACCTTGGTTTTGCTGCATCCTTAGCAGATTGTGAAGGCTGCTTTCAGAATCCAGTACCTTTGAGAACACTTCTGTCTTGGTTTCTTCCATCTCTGCCTTCTTTGGATCTTCACTCAGTTTCTCCCATTTTCCTTTGTATCATACATACCAGCTTGCAGCCCCTTTTGGAGTACAAAGGTCTTTTTCCATGAATCATTTCTAAATGTCTACTAAGTAGTTTCTCACCTTACATGTTTTTTAATTTTTATTCCCCAGCCCCCATGTATGCTGCTAATCCTTGGGGTGGATTGTCACTGAAGGGTGATGCTGCTAAGTGCTGTTTAAAGCAACTAAGATTCTTCACCCACAGTGCTCAATAAGTTTAGCTGTGTTTTTCCTGAAGAAAGCTTGAGGAGCAGATGCTGAGGATGGTGAATCCAGATTAGTCAAGCAGAGAAAAGAAAGGGATGGAATTCCTGTCCTTTGCCTCTTGTAGCCATCTCACAGAGGCTGAGGAAGAAAACAGCCTTTAGCAGCAGAGAAGACAGTACTGCGGTTTATAGCGCTGGCAGACAGCCAGGGGAAAAATAAAAAAAAAATCCAAAGGAGTAGTGGGGGAGGCTACAGGAGCAGACTGTGCTGTGGAAGACTGACCCTCCAGTGAAAAATCAGACAGCCCAGCAGAGAGACAAGGTCCTGCATAGCCCGAGCCACTTTCTGATACATCCGTTTCCCTTACAGGCAAACTAAATATGAATTAAATGCAAGTGGCATCGTCATTCAACTCTAAAGTATTACACAATGTGTTGTTCAAAATTCCTTCAATCTCTTTCAGTCCAAAGCTAGACTCATTATAACCACCCCTCAATAATCAACACTAGGCTTCAGTACAACCAT
This sequence comes from Rhinopomastus cyanomelas, assembly GCA_013400115.1. Taxonomy (NCBI): domain Eukaryota; kingdom Metazoa; phylum Chordata; class Aves; order Bucerotiformes; family Rhinopomastidae; genus Rhinopomastus; species Rhinopomastus cyanomelas. The sequence goes on along the minus strand of VXBP01003587.1, from coordinate 50,664 downwards.
TAAGCAGCCGTTCTCCCTAAGTTGCCCTCACAAGTACATGGCAGCGTAGCCTGCCTGCAACAGATTACAAACCGGGCTTCTGAAAAGGAACAGATTTGTGAGTATCAGACAAGAGACACTCATTTTGGCTGGTATTTCCCTCAAAACTTAATATTCCTTCTACATGCCCAACCACTCTATATTGATTTACCTGTTACACACCTCACCCCCTGCTCGACTTCCAGCATATTTCAATTAGTTCAAAGCTTACTTTTTAAAGATTCAACTGGGAGCACTCAGCTTTGGAGGCATTTCAGTTGAGTGCTAATTAGCATCTAGCTGACTGTCAACTTTTTCTTCTTCGAAGAGAGGGAAGGGTTGGTGATTCCCTTCTGAATTACCTGGCAGTCAAATACATATTGAAATTTATTCATTAACTTATAATAATCATCGCTAGCACTTCTTTGGAAATTTTCATCTTCAAAGCACTTTGTAAACATTCACAGAGATGTGGTGGTTTTTAGCACTAAGACAAAAGTGTGCAACTTCCTGTATATGGGTCACTCTCCCCATTTTACAGTTGGGAAACTTAAGGAAGAAATGAGTGATGGAGGAAATCAGTGGCAGCAATGCACTTGTGTCTGGGGAAAACATGGCGTGTGGATTTGTATGGAGATCTTGCACAACATGGACATACATACTATGTGACTGACAGGCAGGAGAACTGGTGTGAAAGGGAATGATGCATGGAGAAATTCTGTGTCTTGTCTCAAGGTGGGATTAATTTGACAGCAGTTTGCATCTTGTATCTGGGGCTTTATAATATAACTGAGCCAAGCTCCCACCAGAGCCTATACTGCATTCAACTCGTTGAGCAAGCAGTTGTACCTTACTGCAAAACTTGCTGTGCCATTCTGTTTTATTCAATTATTTTATCATCAAGTCCAAACCAACAGGGAAAAGAAATGTACATTGGAAAATATAATTTCCTGCACTGATTTTTCTAGTCTTATTTGATGTTTCTATCTCATTCTCCATTCTTTACAAAGTTTTAGTCTTAAGCTTTTGCACGTGCAAAACACAAGGCAAAAACTTGCCAGGAGATGAGAACATGATTCTTTGAGATTCTGGATGGCACTGTTACAGGTATTCTCTACTGTCGTGCAGATTCAATGCATTTTAAAAAATGCAATCAGTTACCAGTATACATATTTTATAGACACAATATAGGTTTTGAATTTGGCTTTTAAAATTTAGGTATATGTTATTGATTTACATTTTATACTTTGTAATGTTACAATGCTCTGCAGTGCTCAGATTTTGCCAAGGCCTTGTACGGTTGCATAAATGTGACTGAAATAACCAGGAGTTTTACTTGGAAAATCTGATTATGCTGCAAGACCAAAATGTTCCAGCTCATGAAGGCGAAAGACTGGCTGTGCCTCTCCTCTTAGTGAATAATTATTTTGCACAGAAAAATAGGGCCTAAGCAAAATATATGCCAAATAAATCTTTATCTCTTCCATGTCACAGATTCTGTTCCATCTGCATCTCATACCTACAGGTATGATAACCGGTGACGTATATCCAAACAGTGACCAAAAATGTGACCATCTATCTAATTCAGTATTTAAAACACAGCAGACGCATCTTAAACATGTCTGACATGCCCAAATTGCAGAGAGCACGGAAATATGCTGACATCTCTGGAAAAGCAGCAGGTCAGAGCTCCCTCTGACTTGTAGCTCAGCCCACATTAGGAGCTGCTGCCTCTCATGAAGACAGGACACTACCAACCAGCTACTCAATTGCAGCAGCTGCATCTCCGAGCTCCTGCTCTTGTTGCTAGCTTTGATCTTTGACTCTAAGTATGTTCTCCTCTCATCTGTCTGTTGTCTTCCCAGCATCACTCCATCATAGGGATTCTGCAGCTAAGCAAACCCATTTGTACAGGTGTATTAACAGACTACATTTCTAACAACAACACAATGTTTTCAGCATTGGAATTTGATGTTCTAGTGGGTTCAAGACCACAATTAAAGATAAAGGAAAAGAAAACAAGGCAGTTAGGTCTTGATGAGATCTCCGATAGAATTTGCCAGACAATGGATAGCTTAGGGAAAATGAAAAAGGGTTTGTTAACTCTATAACTGTGTACAGGAAGAAGAAAAGGTTAAGCAAGTTAGTGCACACAAACTAGAAACTGTGTCACAAATGCCATCACATATTCTGAGAAAAATACAATGGGAGATCACTATCATGGTCTTTTATATTATCAATTGGTTTTTTATATTATAGACCTGGGGAAAGAACATGTCAGTCAAGTAGAGATGGGTACCACCACCTTCTCTATTATTCCTGTGTCACCATTGTCATCTGCAAACAGTGGCACCCTGGCTGTCCAGACTGGTGAATTCTACAATTCTTCAGCGCAGCTTTCTCCAGCAAAACACTGATCAAGCAGGCCTGATTCCTCAGCACCTGAACTGCATCCCTCGATGCAGGAGACATGCTTTCAAACAGGGCCCAGTCTCTGTCTTCCATGCCCAAGGTTTAAGGATTCTCGAGTCCTTCTGCTTTCTTCAGCTAAACACAAAGGAATTCTAGATGCCTCTCTTAAAGCTCCTTCTCTCCCCAATACTCAACCATCCCCAGATTTTCTCAGTGGTAGAAAAGACAGTCTTTCTTCCTGCTGATCAGTGTTTTCTAAGACGGCGGTGACAGCCGCATGGCCCTGGCCACATGTGGGATTCAAGATGGAGACCGACCGCATGGCTGCATCAGCAGGGGCACATGGCTGAGAGGGTTCCATGACCCTCATGTCTCCCTTCTACTGTCTCAGCTACAGGGGGAAAGGGAAGAATCCTTCAGCTCACCACAGGTCATTGAATGGTTGCTATGTTCGGGGGGGAAGATTTGCACTAAGTTCTTGCTTCTCCAGTCTGCAATGCCAGCCCGGAGCTGGTCTGGGTTGAAGCCAGGACCGGTCCTGATCTGAGCTAGGGCCGGGGCTAGAGCTGGGCCGCCTCCCCGGTCACAGCAAGCTGCTGCATGCTGCCCCATCCTGGCTTTCCCCCCCAACCCTGAAAAGGTGTGTGTGTGTAGGGGGGGTGCCGGAGCAAAAGCACTGGGCCAGGAGGAAGACCCCAGCCAAAAGAGGCAGGACAACCATGATCAGCCTCTTGTCACCTAGCCTACACCTCCCCAGGGCAGGTACCTGGGATGATTCTCTTAAAGCAAAATGCACCTTTTTCCTCATGAAAGCACAAGTCTATACATCTGAAAATACTGGTAGTTTTCAAACTGCAACAGATGTGTGTGTACTTGTGAAATTTGTTTCTTTTTGCTTGTGAAGCTTTAAGCTTGAATGTCACTGATTAGAAAGCTTTTCTTCTAATTAAAGAAACAGTAAAAAAAACTGCAGCATACCTTATTCCTGCCTGACGCTGTACCCAGAGGACTGGCACAATACATTGTCTGTAGAAAACCTTCTTCAGTGCAAGCGTCCTAATAAATATTGCCTTCATTGCAACATCTGGTTCATATTACAGAAAACTACAGATGTGAATCCAATAAAGTTAAAAAATTTGAAAGGAATGTAAAAGGTTTTAAATTAACTGGCACAACATTGGTGTTAATTTGTGAAAGCGAAAAAATCAAAGAAAATTACCATAGCACCTACAGTCGAACTTGTCTGTGTTTTAGCTAGAAAGGGTAGCCTGACAATGGAAATTATTTTAAAAACACCTCACCCCTAACACAGCATGATATAAACTGGGATACTGAATTAAGTGACTACTATCTTTTTCTTAGATTTCTACAGTATTTGATGATGCTAAATAAAGTTTATATATCTAAACTTTTAGTTAATGATGTTTCCTGTAGGAAATAAGAAGTATATATCATGCGTAAAGCTTGACATTGTTTATTACTAATTTCAGAATGGCATTTTTATTGCCATAATTTGCTCAAATATAGGGAATTTTAGACTGAGTTCAGGCATTACAGTTTTAATTCACAATATTCTAGCTTTTTGCATCTTTGAATGTAAAATCTTAATATTTGGGGAAAAGCATAAGTGTAAGTGTCCAACAAAGGATGCTTAGCTAAAGAATTATGAAGAAAGGACAATGGCAGGGCTGTTTTACATTAACAATAAGAGCATTGTAAGTTCTCTCAGTCTTCATACAACCTTTGTAATCCAAGTATGTACATACTTTATAATCACACCCTAGTTTGTAGTATTTTCTATATGAACATCAAAACAAAGGAGACATTCACATGCCTGCAGTTAAGTGTACACTGAAAATTGCCATTATAAAAATAATTCCCACATTTAAAGCCAAAGTTTTCACATTTTGATCAATTGAATTTAGATTTTTCAAAACTTCTTTGCATTATGGGCAGACCAAAGGGTTTCCAGCCATATGTAGGCTCACTTACAGTTTTCTAATAGAGATACAAAAAAGCACGTTGGGATGGGGGTGTCGGGATGAGTATGCGATCAGTGCAGAATCACAGAGTTATGGAGCTGGAAAAGACCTCTAAGATCAAACCCAGCCTATGCCCTAACATCACCACAGTCAGCTAGATCATGGCACTAAGTGCCACGTCCAGTCTTTTCTTAAACACCTCCCTGGGCAGTCCGTTCCAATGTCTAATCAGCCTTTCCATGAGGAAGTGCTTCCTATTATTCAACCTAAACCTCTTCTGGTACAGCTTCAGACCCTATCACTAGTTGCCTGCGAGAAGAGCCCAACCCCCACCTGTCTACACCTCCTTTCAGGTAGTTATAGAGAATGATAAGGTTCCCCCCGAGTCTCCTCTTTCCCGGGATAAACAACCCCTGCTCCCTCAGTCTCTCCACAGAAGACATTCCCTCTAGACCCTTCACCAGCCTCGTAGCTCTCCTCTGGACCCACTCCAGCACCTCAATCTCTTTCTTGAAGTGAGGAGCCCAGAACATGTAGTCAAGTTTTGGAATGACACGTTTGTTCTGCCATCCCCTTTGCAAAGCAGATTGGATGCAGTTTAAGTATGATGTGCACTCACACCTCCGTTTTGCAGCTCAGGTTTCAGAGAGCACTGCTGGTTGCAGATAAGTCAAAGGCAATGACGGTTTTTCTTAAGTACATCATACTTAAGCTTAGATTCTATCAAATGGTACAGAGCAAAAATTTTTAAAGCTCCCCTGTGGAAAACTTGTCCAGACTAATTTTTCTGTATTTGCTGCTGCTACCTCTTTCATGCTTCCCGGAAAGTCTTAATTGTAAAGACATTAACTCAGGCACAATTTATGTGTTTGCCACTTTGGAAATTCTAAAAACCAAATGAATGTTAATTTCCTTGATTCAAAACAATTTTATACTGGGAAAATCCTACAGTGTTTCTTGTCCAGAGCAAAAGAAGGCACCTGTAGGGAAAATGCAAGCTTTTACAAAGACATAGATTGCACTTGGTCTTATAGTCCCAAAGTGTGGCAGGGAGTCCATAATATAAAAAAGGGCATACACATCTGCCTTCTCCCCCAAAATTTGTTTTTACATCTATTTGGTTTCTTCATGCAGCTCTCACAACTGTTCTTCAGAGAGTGCTCATTGAGATGAGGAGGCAGGAGGCGAGACTGAGGTGGGAAACTGAATTGACTACTAGCTATTTCTTAGATTTCTACAGTATTTGATGATGCTAAACAAAGTTTGTATATCTAAACTCTTAGGTAATGATGTTTCCTGTAGGAAATAAGAAGTATATATCATGCATTCAGCTTGACATTAGTTATTACTGATTTCAGAATGGCATTTCCATTACCCTGTTCTGCTCAAATCATATTCAGCTGTTCCTACACATACCATGAGAGCATCAGATCAGTGGGATCTGGCAGTACACATCAGCGCAGATACACTCTCCTCTGTCTTGTGGCACTGGTTGCCCAGCTGTCCAAACTGATGTCTGTAAAGTTATCACATGATACTTCATGCAGTCAAGTCTTCTGCTGGCAGTGAGGTAAGGGAGCAGATGGCACACCCTATTATCTCCCCAACAGAAGGTTAGTACATCATGGCAAGGCTAACTCATGAGATCCTGAAAGACACGTGTCCTGCAGAGTAGGCGTAATCCTCATCATACATCGGTTAACACTAACTACCTCGCACAGAGATAGAGAGCAGTTAGGGAGAGGGTACTTCACCAAGGCCGCAAAATACAGTTTGGTTCAGCCAAAGGCCTAGATACAAAGATGCTTACTTTACTAAATCCTAGTGAGGCTTCCTCTTTACCATCACCCTGCCCTGTAGTCACCACTCTCCCAATCCAAACTTACCTTTTTCTTTTCCTTCCATTCTATTCAATTCACAGTTTTTAGTTCCCCAGTAGCACCATCCCTCACATCTTATCCTGAACTGGAATATTTGTATCTTCCCAGCAATTTCAGCTATTTCTGAAACACCTACGAACTCTTCCCCTGGCACTGTTTTTAGACCTCTCCACCCACCCAACTTTTACTCCATTTCAACACTGCTCCTTCATCCCTCACCAACATTTACTCTTATTTTTCAGCTGCTTGATAGGTCTCAGCATTTCTGGCAAAATGCAAGGGGAAGCTGCAGCATACAAACCTCGTTTGGTCCCAGCAGTTGAATGATGTGTTGTGTGTCATCAATCCCACAGAAACTTTGAAGCATATAAAATATGGTAGTGGCACCCAGCCCAGAAGAAACTATCAGATCTGCTGAATACAGGGTTACATGAGAGATCAGGAAACGTAAGAGGGAGTGCATGGGAAACCAGAGAGATAAGAAACTTACATGGAATTGCATGGACATCAGTCAAAAAGTGTTGGCTTTTTTTGGATTTGATAATGTTCTTGAAAAGTCAGGGACTTAGGACAGAATATTCGTGTTTTATAGGAAAGCAAAGTGCTGCAAGTTAAGCCTTGATACCAGGTTCACTGTTTGTATAAAGATATATTGAAAGTTTACTGCTACTGTGATCTGTCATCTGAATTCAGGTCACAGTTCCTTGAAATATGTATTCAAGACTTGGATATAGTTAGAGGAGGAGGAAATGGTGCTCACAACGTGATCTGTGTGGCTTGTAGTCATCCCTGTGCAACCCAGAGTTATGTCCATTCAGGTGCTCGACTAATTCCTGTTCTACTGTTAAGCCAAGGACTTACAGACTTCTGTTTCTTGTTCCTGTGCGACTTGGTCTAGGTGATCACAGTGTCACAGTATCACAGTAAAGATAAGGTTGGAAAAGACCTTAAAGATCATTCAGTCCAACCTAAATCCAAATAAACACAGTAATCCTAACATCTAACATCTAGATCATCTGGATCATGCCGCTCAGCACTTCATCCAGCCTAACCTTGAATACTTCCAGGGACGGTGTCTTAACCACCATTGTGGGCAGCCCATTCCAAAACCGGATCATTCTTTCAGTGAAAAACTTTTTCCTAATGTCAAGTCTAAACCTCCCCTGATGGAGCTTAAGACTATGACCCCTTGTCTGGTCTTCAATGGCCAAGGAGAAAAGATCAAACCCTGTCTGACTACAACCACCTTTCAGATAGTTATAGACAGTGATAAGATCACCCCTGAGCCTCCTCTTTTCCAGGCTAAACAAACCCAGCTCCCTCAGCCTCCCCTCATAGGGCTGATCTTCCAGCCTCTTAACCAATCGAGTTGCCCTTCTTTGGACTCGTTCCAGCACCTCGACATCCTTCTTAAACTGAGGGGCCCAGAACTGGACACAATAC
>VXBP01003587.1:0-42194 GCA_013400115.1 Rhinopomastus cyanomelas | reverse complement strand
AAAGCTCTTCCTATTGTCCTTAACAGAAGTGGTCAGCCTGAGTTCAAGTTGGGCCGTTGCCTCTCTAAGTTTCCTCCTACACGACCTGACAATTCCACGATACATGACTTGATTGACCTGACCCTTTTTCCAAAGGTAATACATTCTCTTTTTCTTGCTTAGCTCTTTCAAAATTTCCTTGCTCATCCAGGCTGGTATTTTTCCCCTACAACTCATCTTACAACACACAGGGATGGCCTGGTTTTGTGCTTTCAAGAATACATTCTTGAAGTACACCCAGCTCTCATGGACCCCCTTTTCACAAAGGGCTGCCTCCCAAGGAACTTTCCCAATCAATTCCTTAAACAAACCAAATTCTGCCTTAAGGAAATCCAGTTTGGATGTTTTGTTGACCCCTCTTTTTGTTCCACTATTAATTGATCCCTGCTCTGGCAGGGGGATTGGAATAGATGATCTTTCGAGGTCCCTTCCAATCCCTAATGTTCTGTGATTCTGTGAATGCAAAAGCTTTGTTTTCTTCTCATGTTTAGGATATAAAAGTCTGTTATGCCCCATCTCATATGTTTTCAGATATACTTGAGATCTGACCTTAAATTTAGTTCCCTTAAATAATGGGAAATTATTGAAGTTAATGTCTTGGATTTTTACTTTGTTTTTACATTTAGCATGACTCTGTCTTAAATCACAGATTGAAGATCTTACATACAGAAGAGATAATATAGTGAAAGTGCCAGAACTAATCTGGAGACATGCAAAACACTCATGAGTTTCAAAAGTTTTAAACAATTTGAGTTTTAAATCCTGTCTTTGCAGAATCCCTATACTTGGTGGAAACTGGGCAAAACCCCTCAAAATAAAATGGAAATACATCAACTAATTAAAACCACATGAGATCGCATAGTTTATGAAAACAATCTGTCATGTAACAAAGTCTTCTGTTGGCCGTGTTAAAGCATGTTACTTTAGATTCCAGGTACATGTATCTTGGCTGTCCTAAGCCCACTTCAAAGGGCAGGTTCCTAACGGATGTTTTTTATGGCTAGGCTACAGGGTCCTGCTTCAGCTGCAGAAGGTCAAATGCTGAGTAACTGCAAAGCAGAAGACAGGCCACAATGTAGTTTTTGTTTACTCTGATCCTCCCTAGCTGTCCCGCGGGACAGGATGTGCTCTGATGGTCTGCTTAGAAACACTGTGTTTACAACTGCCATTTTATACAGATAATCACTTGTTTGACACCAGTACTTTCACAATACTAGGCCCAAGGAAGGACTGTTGCTTTCCAGTCTTCTGAAGCAAATTATGTGTGTATTCTGCAGATAGCAGTCTCTGTTTTAATTACTCACAATTCTGTTCTGAGGGTGTCAAACCTTTAATAAATCACATCAGACTCCCCAGGGAGGTCATGGAGTCTCCTTCTCTGGGGACTTTCAAGGCCCGCCTGGATGTGTTCCTCTGTGATCTGTGTTATAGTTTTGTCCTGCTCCGGCAGGGGGGTTGGACTCGATGATCTCTTGGGTCCCTTCCAACCCCTAACATCCTTTCATACTGTGATCTTCAGGAACAATGTCCAAATGCAGACATTTAAAGATACGGTATTGAAAGTTAGTCTCCATTACACTGAGCAGTAAATTCCAGGCAAGTGCAGTAGGTATGGCCTGACTGAGTTTAGTAGAAGGTCTTTATGAGAGCATGTTTAAAAATCAGGTCAGCAATGCCTTAGCCTGTGTCTATCTTTCTATATTCCATAGAATTTGCTTGGGGTTTTTTTTTGATAATCTGATTATGGTCCAACATAAAACACTGAGTCAAACCAGCAGAACCTGATGTCCTCACCTCAGTCTGTATCACTTGGATGTTGAATCATGCTCCTTCTTGTATGTTTGCAAATGGTCCCAGGCTTTTTTCTGAAGGCAGGACAGAGCAATGCTCTCTTAAATAGTAAGTTAAAACCTAGTCTTTATGATGCACTCCTAGGAACGAGTATACAGACCTCTGAACCCCTTAAGCAGAAGACAGCAAAGAAGTTAGGTTTTCTACTTCTTAATCACTGAGCAATTGTATAAACAACGGGTGGAGGCAGCACCACTCCTTGTTGGTGTGGAGACAGTGGGACAGTGAAACACATACCAAGAGGGTGTTGAATGTAATCAAAACCAACAGTGGTATACAATAGACCACCCGAAAAACAGCTGTAATCGTTTTTAAGCTCTGCCATGGAAACAATGAATAGAAACAACAAGCAAAATTGTTTTGAAAACAGCATTCCCACTTTCAAAAGCCAAATTTTAAACTTTGAACCAATCAGGATAGTACTTGAAAACTGTTTTGCAGATATAATATTTGCTGCATGAGGTCAACTGTGCTAACAGCACTGGAGAAGCACTGATCCTAACAAAGTCATAGGTTATTGCGATATATAGGAGTGAGGTATGTTACAGAAGCTGCTCTAACTGGATTTTTCCTGGTATTTAAAGGTTTGTATTAGGAGATAGTGGCTGTCAGTACTTAATTAGAACAACCATTTTAACCCTAACCCTATTTTATATCATACAGACTTTATTGCATACTAAAAGAGTTTTGAAGTCTTTCCAATTTCATTGTGCTCTAGGAATACTGGTAGCAAAACCACCTTGTTCCTTTACCAAATCTGTAAAATCATGGCTAGAGTAATTTCCCTGGCAGTCCTTAAAAGTCATGGAAGACGTGCTTACAAAAGGTCCAGTTGATCTCCATCCTGAGAGAAACTTGGAGGAACCATAGGTTAGATTTCCAGGACACCTTTGCAGGGTTGACCCTGTGGAGTGGCCTGTGGGCTACCCCTTTCTACAGTTGCTTAGTAACAGTTCTCAGGAATTTCCTCCCATAGGGAGAGTTCTCAAGAGAGCATGTTCATAACTGAGTATCTCTCAGCCCATGTCTGAACCTTGCCAGCCCTATCCTACAATGCACACTACAGTTTATCCAAAAGCTGCATTGACTAAAAAAGGGTGTATTTTCTGGTGAGCTCTTCCAGGAACCTCATTGGTGTCCCATGTCTCTCCAATGAGTGTAGTGTGTTCATTGCAGGCAGTCGCTGCAATATTTCTGAGCTACTCTGTAAGATAGTAGGGCATAAGTGCTTCTTTTTTGCTTGTGGGATCTGAAGTATCTCAGAATTAAGGCTAAAATGTTTTGAGTTCTCCATTGCTCAGGTGCCCAACTTCGAATACCTATGGTCTGATTTTCCTGAGCAGTTGATAACTGCTGCTCCTCCAAGCTTCATCTACAGTGACAAGTGTCAGACACCTATATCCTGATTTTCAGAAGTACAGACAAAGAAGAAATAATTTTGCTACTATTAAAGCTTCACAAAAGTAGTTTCTCCCCAGTCCAGTTGGAGGAAACATTTCGAAGCACTAGGTAGAAAAACTATCATCATGGGAAATGATTGGGCATAAAAGCCTGAGGTGCAACTTTCTGCTCTGAATGCCATGATTCAAACCCAGACCTTCTCTGAATGTTCCCTGCACCACAGTATTGGTTGCATAGGGTGGAATTATTTATCTTCCTTAGAAAAGAAACTTTCTATTAAAATTGGTGTTTTGATAAGGCAGCACTGTCCTGTGACACCTTTCTTTGCTTCTACTCTCCACAAAACTTTTGACAAAATGGAGCTAAATCTAACCTAGCTTTTATCTTAAGCTTGATGAAGAAGCATTTTCAAAAGTTAGTCATCACACAGGGTTACAAAGCAGACAAGTTTTGGTGAGACAAAGAACATTTGCCATCTTCCTGCTGTCCTTACAGCTCCGCAAGAGCAGAGGACTGTGTACCTTCTAACTTCTGCAACTCATAATGCTGGCAGGAGGGTTCCCAATGCTTCATTCATCAAAAATGCACACTCCTCCTTTAGAAACCTTCCAGCCTGATCTCCAAACAAGACAGAGACATAAGGAAAATTTAGGCTGGGGAGAAGGGACCTGGGTGCCATCCTTACTGAAGTTGCAGTCAGGATAGGTGGAGTTGAACAATTCAGGGGTGTTCAAGCTGGTTTCAGCATTTGCACACATTTACTAGATTTCTAGGGGGAAGAAAAAAAGAAGTAAAATGCTGGTGTGTAGGATGACTACTATGGCCTATATACAGTGCTGTGACATTTAGGGACAGCACAGCTGAGGAAAAGAAAACTCATATGATAAATAATACATATTTCTATAGTAATGGAAATCTGTAGCAACAGATTCAAATAGACAAGAACATTTATGAATAAATCCAAGCTCTAATAAAAATGTAAGGGCATTTTTCCACTTTAACTATAGAAAAAGAAAAAAAACCTAGCTAAAAACCTAGCTCTCCCTCCTAAACTTTTATGCCCTGTCACTCCTGACATCTCAATCTCCAGTGAGCATGCATAGATCATGTTTGCCTCAGAACATAAATGCACAGCAGTGTAACTGAAGAATTAAAACTAATAGGTGAGTCCAAGGAACAAAACCAGCTAACAAATGTATCGTGTTATAATGCTGTCAGAGAACAAGATTTTTATCAGGAATGCTGTTTTTCAGAGGACTCCAAGATAATTTCCTCCTAATAAATTTCCATCTTATTGAGAGCAGCTAACATTTTGCCAGTCAAAGGGAATCTCCCAAGGGTATGGCTTACGCAGGCCTCCTACCACTGGCTTAGATGTATGCACATGTTTTAAAGTACACTAAGTACAGAGTATCCCCAAGACTGTGTTTGGGTATTTTTTAAAAGAATATGACAGCAGTAGAAGTTTGCCCCATTTCAGAAAAGGTTCACTACTCTGTCTGTTGCAGTCTTTTCCCCTGAACTCAGAGGAAATGAGTGTGCATAATTCCACATTCCCTAGAAGGCAAAAGAAGAACATCAGTCTAAATAGTTTGTGGTGCTGATTTGTAATCTCCTTGAATCAAAGCATATTTTTTTACCACATCATCTATAATTTTTCATAAATCTCTTTCCCTTCCCTTTAAAAATATTTAGAGGAAGAAAAAAGAATGGTGTGTCATAGGGTATTAGCTGATTAGTTCATTCAAACAGTACTAATTATAGGTTTCATTGCTTAAATGTGAAAGTCATTTATTTAAATTAGCCACTTCAAACCTCCAGTACGATCAAAACCTGAACCATTTTGGTACTGGGAACCAAGGTTATTGTCTGTAAACAGAACATGCAAAATACAAGATGAGAAACAAAGTGCCTCTCTATGTAGTAATCCACAAACTCATTTAAAGCCCAGACTCCCTCCTCCTCTGCCTCTGGGGTTGGAGAACAGCCTCATTTGAACAATGACTAATGGAATGCACTGAAATGTGCAGAGGTTTGAAAGGAGAAATACTATTCAAGCCAACAAACTCATTTCATTTGTGATTTAGAGGGGAGCTGTACCTTTCCCCTGAACTCCTCCCGAGAAAGAATGAATAGGCAGCTCAAGGTTATGTTAAAAAAGCCTATTTTTGGTGGAGAACTGTATTGGGTTTTAAAATAATAAATGAAGAGATTTTGTGATGTCATAGAAATACTACAGGCAAAAAATATTTGAACCACAACAAAAAGATAGAGCTATGGAGACTACAGCAAAGAGTGTGTTTGTAAATTAAAAGATATGCTGTATTAAATACACAGTGTGAGAACTGCAGAGTGTGAGAGATGGGCTCAGCTTTTTAGTTTAAGAAAAAAAGGAAGAAAAATAAGAGAATTTTAAAGAATGGAAAACATTAGATAATTAACATATGGAAGAATGCCTGGCTGCCAATCCCTCCTCCTTGCTGTGTTGACAAAGGAATGCATATATACATATAGATAGGCATTGATTCCTTAAGGAAGAATTTTTTTAAGGAACAAAGAAATTCAGAAGGGCTAGATTCCCCAGACATATCTGGTTTCATGTTCCATATCTCTGTTCTGCCAGTAATCAAGTTGTATCTGAATGTTATTGTGTTTTTCTAAACCTTCTAGTTGATATCAAGCCCCAGTATTCTCAACAACATTATGGAAGTACACAAGGCAGCAGCGCCAAAGACTGGTGGATGCAAAAAGCTCCTCTTAATTTAATAAGGGTTTTTAAACCAAATGCTATGCACCATTTATGCAGGAAAGCTATTTTTTGCTGCAAAAGTTCCCAGCTCATGAATATCCTTGTACGCTTCTCTGTGCATAGCCTCTCTCCATGCCCCCCTTTCCTGCTGAGAGGGTCATATGGCCACAGGAGAGCCTGACCCCCTGTTTACATTTCACTGTGCAGATTACACAATGAAGAATAATACTACAGCTGGTTGCTGCTTACAATTATTTAATTTAATAAAAACCCCCAGCACTTTAAAAGCTGAATTTATATAAATCCATATGTCTCTGTGTCTCTTTCTCTCCATGTGCAACTTGCCATTTATTTTTAACGTGTAAATTTGCTAAACTCATTGATTAGAAACTCGGAGCTTCCTTTTGGGGTGGGGAGAATGGTTGCACTGCTTCTCTGTGCAATGCAGAGCCTTAGCTTGGAAAGACTACGAAGTTAAAAAATGTTTGGAAAACATTATGACCATATTTTAGTAAAGCGGGGAGAGGCTACAATCCTAAGATGGATTTCAATATTCAGTGACATAGGGAGCAATATGCTCCCATACTGGAGACTCAGCCAATAGTGTCACCTCTAATTTTCAGAGACCCCTACCCTTCTGACACACAGTGGTGCCCCCACAGGCAAGCAGGCTGGAGGATATCTGAGCAAAAATGCAGCTAAACAATAGTCCAAGTGAAAACGTGCCAAAAAGATATTCTTACAAGTTTAGAAAGAAAGTCCAGGGTAGGTTTTGCTGAGATTAAATATAAATTGAGTGGATTTCCAATGTGATCAGGAAACAGCGTGTTAAAAGAGAGAGTTGGAGACATATCCTGGGGGGATTTATGTGGTTATACCTCCAGATGATCCCACCACAGTTGGAAAATGAGATACAAAGGGCTCTATTCTGCCCTCATTTACACAGCACTTAACTCTGATTTTCATGCCATTTAAACAAGAATGTCATGTAAAGTGTCTTGGTCACTGAAAACGTGCCAAATAGGTATTCTCGCCAAATGCGTGTTCTCCCATCAAGATTACCGCATGCAATTCAGATCATGGGACATTTACATCAGTAGAGCTGGCCTTTACAAAAGAGCTACAGACAGGTTGCAAAGAAGCTAATATGGACTGGCATTTTTCTCAAATGCTTAGCCAAAATAACCATGGAAATTACAGTTTCTCTAGCAGTTCTGCATTTGTATTTGTCAGAGCAAACACTAGACATACTTGGTATAAATGTCCAGGATACAAATGCAACATTCAGAGCACCATCCTTTAAGATGATCACCTAATTTGCTCATACATGTAAGTGTATAATATCACCAGTAAGATGCACTATGAGGGATGCATCATATCATCCATTCATCATATGACATCATGGCACTATGTCTCCTTATTCTTAGGTGTTTTAAATGCTTAGCATTTCCCAGCTACAGAAAGTTATGCTGCCCTCTGGACAAAAGGTGGAGAAGTACACGGCAATGCTGACTTTTGAGGAACAACTAATTTACAATATAAAAGATACACAGTATGTTAGTTCATGATTACCTGTGCCGGTACATGTTATAAAAAGCCATGTTTTACCTTACTCCCTTTATTTTAATCCTTAGCCACTTAAATGAACATGAGACAGTCATCTGAAAGGTGTTACGCTGTGTTGTTATATTCATGGTTGCCTTTCAGTCATTTACTTTATTATCGCCGTGTTTAAATGAGGGTGTGATACCTGCAGGTGTGGTCCTGTTCTGAATACAGCTTACTTTTACAAACCCCTGCAGATTCTGTTAAAGCACATGCTACTGGTATCCTAGAAAATCATAAGTAACTGTGAATTCAAAGGACAAGATAATATCAGAAGTCTCTTCACAACTTTCTTTTGATACTTCCTACAGCTAGATCTATATCAAATTTAGTGTTCCAGGCAAGAGAATCCAACAAGGTCTCTCATTCAATTTTATTCACATTGCTGTCTATGGATGCAGACATAAGGGACAGGCGTTACTCTGAATCTTGCTCAAGCTCAAAACCTACACCTGAAACCAAGGAAAAGTCCTCGTTTACCAGTATGGATAAGAAGCAAACTTGATTCTTGAGGCTCAGGTTCTTGGTTAGTGTGTAAGGATCATAGGATCATAGGATCATAGGATGTTAGGGGTTGGAAGGGACCCAAGAGATCATCGAGTCCAACCCCCCTGCCAGAGCAGAACAAAACTATCTAACACAGATCACAGAGGAACGCATCCAGGTGGGCCTTGAAAGTCCCCAGAGAAGGATTAATCAAGAACCTTTCAATAAACATTTTGACAATTCACAATTTATGACTAGGGTTTTTTAAATATTTTTTGTTGCTTATTTTGACCTCTTTAGAATCATGTTCTGTTTGGGAAACAGATAAAGATAATGCAGCAACAGTGTGCTTAGGACTACGTGTTACAGCAGCAGTGAAGCACTTTGGTGACCCTGTTTACAGTCTCTGCAAGTAATGCAAGCAATGTATGATGCATTATAAATTACATTCAATATAATGGTAATCATAACCACTACCCAAAAAGAAAATACTAACAAATGTTCAGTGAAAGCCAACTTAGACATATATTGTCAGTTTATTGTAGGAGTTAATCTTAAAATCAAAGAACAGAAAAAAGACATAGTCCACCTATAATCAAAATAAACCAAAGTATTTCTGTTATGCAATAGCTAAAATTGAACAGCCAAAGGTCTGTTTTGTTACCAGATTGTGAGCAGCGTTGTATTGTTAGGAAACCCAATGCATGTTTGAAAAAAAATGATGCATTGTTGTAAAACAGTCAAAATTACTACATTGTTATTTCTTCTCTAGCTTATAAACTGGATGCTGTGGCAATGTTCACTGAGCACCATTTTTTTCCTAAGAATTATCCTTGGGCTCATCAGGGTGAAAAAACACAGATACATATCAAAGAAAATAATGCCCATTGAGAATGAAGGTGGAATTAACTTTTCTTCCCCAGTCTCAATTAATTTTCACTTTGGCTTTGCTGTGAGTTCTGTGGTGAAGATTAGCAGGATTTTGGCTGTGGTGGTTTTCCCTGCAAGACTTTCTGTGTGCCTTCTGTGTGACCAAAGAATGGTGTAAGTTTGGAGTGAACATATGGTCTGCTTTTGCGCATATTGTCTGAGAATTTGTACAAACAAAGGACATATGTCTCATTTTCTAAAAGCTTTTTCTTTTATAGCAATAGAAAAGTTGGTAACAACCATGGCTAGCAAGGGACTCTGGTACTACTTTCTTAGTCAGTGAGTACTGACTTGATTTTTATATCTTTAAACATTATTAACTTTACTGACATCAAAGAAGGCTCATACCCTTACCACAATATGAAGAAAAAAGGTATCTGGCTGCACTGGCCCCGTGTTTCATTGTACTATCACATCATAAGCTGCTGCACTGATAGAAGAAATCACATATCCTCCACAAAAAGAGAATAGAAACATATATAACAGTCTTTGAAAGTTCTGCAAATGCACGTAAGGCACTGACTGCATTTCACTGGCACAATACGTGCTGTTCTGACAGTGAAGGCACAGAGTTATGTGTCTCTAGCACAGACAATACAGAAGACAGAATTTAAAGTTGCCAATAGGGAGCACAAGTGAACAAGGAGTAGTGTGTCTGATGGGATTCCTCTTTGATTTTTTAAAAGAATGGTAATGTAACGAGAGCACCAGCTACTGTCTTCAGCCCTCCTG
This sequence comes from Rhinopomastus cyanomelas, assembly GCA_013400115.1. NCBI lineage: Eukaryota > Metazoa > Chordata > Aves > Bucerotiformes > Rhinopomastidae > Rhinopomastus > Rhinopomastus cyanomelas. The sequence goes on along the minus strand of VXBP01003587.1, from coordinate 32,401 downwards.
AGCACAGGTAGAGTGGTCATTTCTAAAAATACACTCAGTGAATCATTAATAGCTTACTTAACTCAATTTTTATCTCAAATACTTCTAAAGGAAAAAAAACCCCCAACACTAAACTTCCTGTTTAAAAAAAACCCCTGATATTTTAATATTTTCACAGAATCACAGAGGTTACAGGGTGGAAGGGACCTTGAAAGATCATCTAAGTCCAACCCCCCCTGCTGGAGCAGGGTAAGCCTATGGTACTGTCTCAAGACGTCCTACATGGGGCTCAAACCCATGCCCCAGGAATTCAAGAGTCCCATGCTCTACCCACTGAGCCAGCCAGGTGCCTAAATTTTTTTAAGAGAACATTTCTTCTGAAGATTTGAAGCTGACAATAAAACAGCTGTCCTGTAAACTAACCCATAGAAGAGTGAGTCTGTAATAGAAAAAGTAGTGCTAAAAGCCAGTTATACACAACCTTTTTGTTACTGTGCATTTATTTATTCAAATAAACTATGTCATATTTCACTGAGGAAGTGGAAATTATAATCTGTTTTAAAAATAGTTTCATGCTTACTTGGTGTACAGCAAGTTCCTTTCAGTGGTGCAATTTGACAACAATACAGCATGAGCAGTCATAAACAACCTGGGCAAACAAGCTCCTAGCAGTAGCCTAGTTTTCCTGTGAGTTTTAGAAATGCATTTTATGGTGGTAACAGCAACTGCCTCTTTATTCCAGCTGATCCAAATAATATATCACTGGCTAATGACAGAAGATGTATTTACTTACAGTTGTGCAGAGATAGTTTACTATATGGTTCCCTTTTCTGTTCAGTATGGTTAACATTTTAGTGTTCCTGATATAACACCAAGTAGGCTTAAACAACTCTGACACCTGGAAAGACGCAGGCTTTTTTATTTGACTCTTTTGCAAGTTCCCATTAAATAGTCATGGTTGAGACATTTTAATAAAAATAATAAAATTATTCTGTGCTAGGAAATAGAGCCAAAATAATATTATTTTAAAAGAAGTTTTTGCAAGAAAGTTTAGACTAATGAAAAACAATCCACAAGATTCACTTTTTCATATGTATGGGCACTGGGGAAGATGGAACAGAGATTAAGAGACAGGAGACATCCTCTTAGTGCACACACACACAAAAGACAAATGTACTACTACAAATTCTAGCAACATATGTGTATTATCATTAGTGCCACTATGTAGCAACAAACAGGAAAAGACAATGGGTGCCTGTTTGTGAGAAGGTAGTGGATTAAGCTGGAACCTCTCTCAGGAGTCATTGTCCCCAGAGCAAGGACACACAAGTTCTGCAGCTAATATTTTATTCTGAACCATAATTGAAGGTTTCTTTAAACAAGATCTCATTCCATAACTATATCAAAGCAGTCAATGAAAGGCTCAAACCCGTATTACAGTCCTTTTAAATGTCTGAAGATAGCCAGTGAAAACTGTTTTGGAAATCTGTGTAAAATGGTGGAAAAATGTGTTCTCAGTGAAGAGTAAACTTGCTGCAGGACGCATTTCAATAGGGAAACAAATAGGTTTGCTCAAAAGATCAGAAAGAAATTTTTGTGTTCAGAACTGTTAATTAGTAATTTTCAAAATTGCTTTTTTATTTCAAAGTGTCTTTTTAAAGGAGTTAAAAAATGAAAATAAATGTTTTATCTCAAGTTCATCTTGAAGTTTCCCAAAAAGGATTCTGGAACAGACCTCAAAACTAGCTATTTGTCAAGCTCCATTAAAGTTAATACAGTCAGTTCCATTGAGAGGAAATCCAGCAGCCTAAGAGTGCAGGGAAATTCTGTCAGTAGTCTCTAAAAGAGGATGTGGACAAATAAGGATATGCTTTCCCATTGCTCCGTGCTGCCATAACGGTATCAAACACAACACAAGACATTGAAAAGCAGAAAGAGCCAGGAGCATAGATCACAGTAATCCATTAAGGAAAGATGCCCCCATTAATCTCTAGCATTCTAGATGAACCAAAACTAAACATTCAGAGAATGAGGACATTTGAAGGAAGACAGCAAAATGCAAAATACACTGTGTGGTAAAACAAATGGCACTCACTGAATAGAAAATTGCCAACATGTTATTCCTAATTTGCTATCTAGTTTTATACTATATGTGCAAATAGAAGTGGTCTCTTTCACTGATATATTTAGAATCTAGGACAAAGTAGTATTAAATGCAAAAACTTTGAGCTTGAATTTCTATTTGTTTTGCTCTAGTTCTCTTGGACAGTTGGGTTTAGGGAATTTTTGATGAAATTCTCATCTTCGAGCAATAACAGCTCAGGAATGCTCTAAGATTTAAAAAAAATCAGAATTTGTAAAAAGCTTGACTGAGTTCCTTTTGAAGATTCTCTTTTGCAAGCATCAACACAAAGTTAGCTTCATTTCAAATTTGTACACACATTCACACCTCTTCTGTAGGACAAAAGTCAAACCTGCGGCGTCCAAAGAGCTGTGTGTAACATGAGAATCAGCTCTACAATGTGTGAAGGAAATGATACAGAAAGTAGTAAAACTACATGTTGAGAAGATATTGTTCTTAAACATTCATTAGATTTACTAGACATTTATTACATCTCTGATACTGTTTTAAAATTGGCCAAATCCAAATGTAGAAGCACAGGCTTCAAGAGAATTTTTGCTTCAGGTAATTCACTAACAGGAAAGCTTTTAAAGCCTTTGAGTTAGTCCTTGGATTCAGAATTGATGTATCTGACCTCTGTATCTTTAAGATGTTGCACAAACTACCTTAATTACTAAATGCAACAGTTCAGATCTCAGTGGAGAAGTATATATTTGGCTGAAGGAAAGGGAATATCGTAAAGCAATCTAAATGCCTTTAGGTAATGCAAGTACAACTGATGTGAGTTACATTCAAGCAATTCAGAGCAAATTTTAGGTCTATTTGATGCAATTAAATATAAAATATATCATTTTCTCCTCAAGAGATCAGTAAAGAAGAAAAAAGGGACTGCACAACGATGTAGAACCTGACTTTCCGCCCCAAAATGAATGAGACTGTAGTTAATCAAGCGTAGTCTAGACTTCTTCCCCTAAATGGCATGACACTAGAAAATTATCATGATCGGACTATTTCTAAATAAGCTTCCACAAAATACTGCAAAATGCAGCATTATGTACCTCAACACTTCATACATTCCATCAGTTAAAACTGTCAATGAGGTAGGGAGGCCATACCTACCTTCTGCAAGAGTCCTATAAAGAAGGATGGTAGTGTGTCGGGCAGCAAGTGGTTTCAGGCGTTCTGTGTGGAGACTGAATCCTGAGAAGATGACTACAGATCTCTCCCTACTTAGGAGTCCTGTAGATCAGCAGACAAGGTTGTATGACAAATGCTGTAGCATTGGTGATGAAAGCAAATGTACCTAACACCACTTGCAGCAAAACAGTTCTACTGTTCTGTGTTCATGGGAAAAGCATCAGACATTCAAGCTATGTGAGGTTCACCTCATAAAAACACGTGAGGTTCCCCACCTTTTAGTGGGGATTACTTACCCCAACACAGAGAATATAACAAGGCACAAAAAGCCTCTACTCAACAAGTTGAAAAGCCACACGGCTTCTTTCTGTCTACCTTTACTGCAGAGAGTTGCCTGGTGGAGAAGAACCTGTGCCCAAGTGGCCAAGAAGGCCAGTGGCATCCTGGCCTGTATCAGAAACGGCGTGACCAGTAGCAGCAGGAAGGTGATTGTGCCCCTGTACTCAGCACTTGTGAGACCGCACCTCGAGTGCTGTGTCCAGTTTTGGTCACCACAGTACAGGAAGGACATTGAGGTGCTGGAACGAGTCCAGAGAAGGACAACCAAGCTGGTGAAGGGGCTGGAAGACATGCCCTATGAGGAGAGGCTGAGGGAGCTGGGGTTGTTTAGTCTGGAGAAGAAAACACTGAGAGGAGACCTTATTGCCCTCTACAACTACCTCAAAGGAGGTTGTAGCAAGGCTGGTGTTGGTCTCTTCTCTCCAATTAGTGATGATAGGACGAGGGGTCTCAAGTTGCATCAGGGGAGGTTTAGATTGGATATTAGAAAGAAATTCTTTACTGAGAGGGTGGTTAGGTACTGGAATAGATTGCCCAGGGAGGTGGTGCTGTCACCAACCCTGGAGGTGTTTAAGGAATGAGTGGATGCGGCGCTTAGGGATATGTTCTAGAGGTTAGACACTAGGAGAAAAGGCTGGACCCGATGACCCTGGAGGTTCTTTCCAGCCACAATGATTCTGTGATTCTGTGAAAGTGAACGGAAGATAAATGCCTATTAATCAGCTTTAATGATGCAAATTAACTTACTCAGGTATTTAAAAGGCAGGAAAATTTTAAATTCTCTCCTAAACTGATTATATCCAAAGTTGTTTCCTTCCAGGACACTTACACACACTTCTTTCTTCCAACAGAGAATTTTTTAATTCCTTCTTGCTATCACTTTCTTTTTATTTAAGAAGTGGAACTGTGACAGGGAGTGGGTGTGGGAGCCACCTGACAGGAGGCTGTGCAGGCAAAGTGATTGCTAAAGACATGCCAAACTACCTGCCTCTGATTCTAGGGCTGCCTGTCAGCCTGGTGGTCACCTGGCCATTAAGAGGCATCCACACACCACTCCTCTGTTTGCCAAGCAGCCAACACACTAAAGATGCCAAATCTCACATTTCCCTCTCCCCAGTACTGCTAAGGAATGTGCAGCATCTCTCTGAAAAAATGAATTTTACCTGCAGCTTTTTCTTTTCTTAACCGCTGGCGTTCCTTAAAAAGATAAAAATTATCACAAGTTACCACAGAGACCATTTAATGCTTACAGTAAATCTTTCCTCTGATCTCATTATGCTGGTTTACTTGTTGGCCTGAGCAGCCACAAAGCTGAGTGTGTGACAAGGAGGAGGAACAGTCTGCAGGGACAGTGCGAGGGCAGGATTTTCCTTTTTTAGGCTGGTATCTAGAACCTCATCTATCCCAAGGTTGGTTGATTAATTGTTTGGTTTTCTTGTCTATTTTTTGGATGTATCTCAGTCTAGTGAAATACTGTAGTGATGTTCCCAAAGCCACCCCCCGAGTTCTGCAGGATGCATCCTGGCAAACAGGTCTGCAGACTTGGAGGACATTCAAGTATTTTCCAGTATATCAAGAAACACAACAAGAAATCCCACTATATTCTGAGGGATGCCATAATAAGTGAGGAAGAAAGTAGTAACATTGGATAATCCCCATAGAAGACGAACTCTTTGATCTGCAGCATTTACAAGCACGCCTTTACACTTTGTACATTGTAGGCATTTTATTTCTTACCAACAAAATACAGCTGCAACCTCCACTTGAATGTTCCAGAAATAAAATTCTCCTTGATCCCGTTATATGCCTTCTAAGCACTGAGGGAGAAAACCAAGGCTTCAGATGACTGTGATGAGTAAATGAACAAGTTATCAGACAAATGCCAAGCACTAATAATGTCTATTTAGTTTAGCTGCTTCTTAATATTCAGTCAGTTATGGTTCTTCTTTTTCTACAGGAGTCAGTGCATTATCACGATTTTAATACTTTATCTCCAAACATGTGGCCAAGCTTGACACCAGGGCTTGCAAGATACGCAGCATTAATAAGAACATTTTCATTGCCCCATTTTTGTCTGTGATGGGAATGAAAATGCCTTTTCCAAATAATTTTGCATTAATTCATGTGAATAAAATTAATTCCCCTTTGTGTCCTTGACCCCTCCCCCTACTCAGGACTATATTTCCTTTGGTTTTTTTTTTTTTTTCAGGAAGCATTCACGTGCTTGAGGAAATAATGAGCTCGGACCTCTCGCGATACTGCTTGTCTGGTTTCAGTGAATTTTCAGCAGGGAGCCATTTCAATGAGTGCCAGAAAAAAGGAAATTACTCACTACACTGGCTTATACCTGCTTGTGACTACAGACTGTTAAATAAATCCTAAATAAATAGCAATAAATAATGGAAGGTAATGTTTCATTGCTATCACTAAAATCTAGTACATGTACTATTAAAATTAAACAGATGCAAATAGTCAGAAATTTCTGTGCAATTTTTTTTTAAATGAAAGGACTGAAATTTTTTATAATCATCAGGAAGAGAGAGAAATAAACAGAGAGTAAAATCCAAAACGAAGACATTTTCCAGGCTGTTGTGCCAGAGTTACTCTTTCACAGACTTTAGATCACAAAGGGCTTAGATTCAAAAGATGTTGAAAATGTGTATCTCCAGAATACACCCATTACCTTTCAAGATTTCAAGCTGGTTTTATTGATGGGTGGGAACAGCGCTAGTAAAAGGAAGCCATTAGAATCAGGACACATTCCTGGGACATTATAATGCATATTATGCATTGTCTCAGCTTGACTGTGAACAAGGCACTTGAAAATGAACATCAGCTAATTAGTTGCATGCCATAGAGGAGGCTTGAGCCTATTTCATTTACTGCACAAATGATTTTAGACTTTTTTCTTCAACTTAGAAGAGGCAGAGCCTCCACTCTTTTCTTGGATGAGGAATTTTATATACAACATGGCAATGCAATCTGGAACAAAACAGAAACCCTGAAAAGCCACAGACGTAAATATAGTGAGAAGAGAATTTTAGCTTCGTTCCTGCCCAAGCAAGTGTCTGAGAAACTGAAATCTGGTTCCTGCTATAGAAGTTTGCAACTACACCACAAATGGCTCTGCAATGTAGACATACCCCAGGCAGCTGTAAAAAAAAAAAGAAAAAGACAGTTCATTCTGGTACCACATAGTATGTAATTATGACAGCATGTGGTTTAGCTTCTCATCCATATGGATACTCCACGCTGAATTCAGTGCTGCCATGGATCCTCAAGCTCACTTAAAACTCATTTACTACTTTCACACTGTGGTTATCTGTACCCTAAGCTTTTGCTTTTCTAGGCTCAACTCCTGTCAACCCCATTCAAATGATGGCACCACTTTTGAAATATAAGTACTCCATTTTCCCCTTTGACAGGCCTCAAAAGGAATGCTGAAAAATTGAGGTCCAAGGTGTTAAGGACAACAGCAGTCTTCTGCTAGCTCTGTGCAGTAACTCTGGTTAAGAGGCAGCTGGCTACTGGGAAGCTCTGTGAGTGCTACAATATAATAAAACAACAAGGTTCTGCCATTGTTCATCCTTGTCACTAACTGCAAACTTTCACGGTTCTCTCAGAGCCCTAAAACTCTGTAAACATGAGAAATATGAAAGTTTTAGAAGATGACTAACGTCTAAGAAAGGTTGGAGTTACAGATTGAGAAGGCAATGTGGAAAAGATGTGTGACTGCAATAGAGCCCTTCTTCGGTTATTCCTACTGTTACTATATGGCTTAAGCAATGTGCACAGCCAGGTGCTCAGTGGACACAAGCTAACTAGCTGTTCACAGGCTGAGCTATGGTGTCAACCCTGTGATGGCTACCTAGAGGACTAATCTCATGCCTACTTAAAGAAATGAGAATATGTCTCTGCATCCCAACACGTGAGGTGTGTCAAGGGACATTCACTGCTAAAGCAAACCACTTTTTCTTACATTCCAACATGGCTTTTGGATAAATATTGCTGAGTATAACGGTAATTGCACCAAAGGACCCAGTATTTGGTTCTTTTGATTCAGTATAACAGCACATAACAGCATTTTCATGTTAACTGAATAGGGAAGGGAAAAGCTTCTACTGAATTTGCACTTGAACTTTTTTTAATGTTTCATTTCTTGATTAACAACAGAAGATTTAAAATCAGAAAAATTAATTAACTATTGCTGAAATACAGCTACATGAGGCAAACACAAGCATCACATTCACATTACTGATCGCTAGCAATGCAGAGATTGATTTCAGTCCTAGATGATATTGACAGCTCTGGTAACTAGGGAGGAGGGTCTCCAAAAAAAAGGGGGACATTCTTTTTTGTTGAAGTGACCTCCTATCCAAGTATTAGAGAAGTATATTGGAGCATTTGCTTTTGGCTCAAAAGCAGTCTTCTTTCAAATCAGGACAGTGTCCTCACAAGTATTTATAAAAAGAATAAAAGGGACACTCATCCTAGTTCTGCTTGTAATTCATAGAGTGGGATGAAAAAAGAAACATGCTTAAACTTAACAGTTTGTTAAGTTTTTCCAACAAATAAATATTTTTGATTGGTTCTACAGCTCTGAGATATATATTTATATTAACAGAAATGCTTGCGATTTGTCTTTGTAAAAGGTAGAATTCTAGTAACGCAATTATGTTTTTCTTCCAACTAATGTCTATATTAAGGTTCTCCTAATGTTTAAGGCAAGAATTTTCAGATCAGTTACATGGTTCTTCCACAGGGAAGCTATGGAAGAGTTGAGAACTGAAGTTAATTTGTATTTACTCTTTCACAATCATCAACATGTTCACAAATGATTGTCAAAGAGTAGTAATCTCCCATTGTATTTGTCTCAGAATATGTGATGGCATTGTGACAGAGCTTCTGATTTGTATGCACTAACTTCCATTTCTTCTTTCTGTATATAGTTATAGATTTCAAAAACCCCTTTCATTTTCCCTAAGCTACCCATTGTTGGGCAAATTTCATCCCAGATTTCATGGAACCTAGCTGCTTTTCCTTCTGTTTACTTGTGGTCTTAAACCCATCAGAAAAGGGTGCTGAAACCTGGGAAAAAGCAGTTTCTTTGTTTTAGCCTGCTTCAAACTGGAAGCAATAGTCAAAATATTATGGTCTCCTTCTGCCCCTAGCTGGAACAGTACATAATACTTTCCAACTCCCTACAACAAGGCCTCTTCCATAAATTACTTTTTCTCTTTTATAGTTGGAGATCAGAGAATACAACTGCAAGGCACAAAGGCAGGCACATAGGTGGGGGCTTTACGTAACTGTATCAAGTGGTTGTATGACTTGAAAAGTTAAATTCAGACTCCTCTTAGAGAAAAGCTAATCTTTCAAAGATAAAGATGATGAATGAAGCGGTCAGACCTCTAGCAGATAGCCTCTAGTCATCCTGACTTTGAAGGGTAACGCCCACTTTGCACATTGAGCAGGGCTGTTCAATGTGCTTTAGTTTGTGAGGCTTTATTCCATGTCCACTTTGTATATAATTTTCTCAGTGACAGCCAACTGTCAAGTCTTACTAGACTAAAAAGCATAATTATATATGCTCTACATGTGAATGTGACGATTGATTAAGACCTGAGTGTTAGGAAACAGCACCAGCTAGTCCAGTCTGAGAAGAGTACTATGTACTGGATAAGAGAGAGGTTTTTTAGTTTATTGAGAGAATCCTGGGTATAGGTATGGAGGTTTTGTGAAGAAGTGTTTAGTTCAGACTTAGGCTTTAATAGCACAAGGTTCTGTAGCATAAAATTCTAACACATGTATACCTGACCTAGAAAAAAATCGGAAAAAATGTCCAACCCCCAAACCCAAATGAAAGCAGAAATAGAGCAAGGATTTCAAAATAAGAAAATCTTCTTTTGTGGTAAGAACAAGGGCTCCCCAATGAGAGTTTTTAAAACATGAAGAAATTAGAATCATTTGTAGTCATTTCATTGATTTTTAAGAGAAACCTAAGCAGTGCATTTCTGTCAGCTAATTAAAATAGATTTTTTCTAGTTGTACTTAATTTCTTTTAAGAGGATCATTTATTTCCTTGCAGCAAATTTTCATGCTTTGTTTTAAGGTTTCAGATTAAGGGAACAAAAGTTAAGGGAGGATAATGAATCTATACGGCAAGACCAGCATACATAGGAACATAGACCTTTTGGTGCATTCAGTTTCAGCAAATAGCATCATCATTTCAGCCAGTATTCAGTGCTTTCTGATGAAAAAGTTTTATAGACTAGTATTCCCAGGAAGAATAATGTTATAAACTATACAAATAAAGGAAGTGATATTTATCTTTCTTCTTATGTCACATATTAAGAAGAAATAGTTATGAAAGATAAAGTTTACTGTTCCCTTTACCCACTTGTCAGGGGACAGCTTCTGACCCTGGCACTGTGCAGTGCCTGTTAGTAGTATTTCTTACTGGTATTCCCTAGCCAGACATGTGATTAAAAAGACTTCTCAAAGGTCACTAGGCAGGATATCTATCCTCTGTCCTAAAGACATGAATTGTTTTTGAAAAAAAAACAGCAGTGAAGAAAATGATTGAGCCACTGACTAAGCAGAGATACAGGACTTTGCAGACCTGTAACTCAAGACCCTGCTCTGCTCTGACAAGACAGGCAGATGGATATAAATGTCTTCAGTAAATCTTCAACATGCCTCAGCATTTTGTTGTGGTTTTTTTAAATCCCATTTGATATTCCTCGGCTTTCTCAAGTGTCTAGACATCTCTGAAAATCTGTTACTTCGTCTCCTGGAGGGATAGTGATACTACCTTATTTAGGTGCTGAGCCTCCTGAACAGTCATTTCAGAGACCCTAGAGTCAGCATGGCTACGTTTACAGCCTAACCTTTTTTATAGCACATACTGGGGTCTAAGGCAACAAAACAAGGCTTAACTTAGACAATTAAAGCTGTATGGTATGAATTACATTCAGCTTTCAAAATATAGCTAGTACTCACTTATTCAGAGAGGCCTGGGGCAGATTCACACATTAAAGGATATGAAACTCATATATTATGGTAATGGGAAGCATTAAATTAGACAGTTAAATAATCACAATTGAAGAGTGCACTCTGTGAATCTTCTAAACATATAGACAAATACTACAGTATTTTTAAAAGTGTATGAAAATATTAACTTTGTAAAGTACCACCAAAAACTCTTGATTGTTTAGGTTATTCAGATGAGAAACTTGCATTCGTACTGAATTAACACAATCAGAAGAATCAAATTTCTGTTATTCCTAAGCATTGGGGGTTGAACAAATAAACCCATTTGTATTTGCTCTGTTCCCTGCCATTCCCTTGTTTTGTGCAGAGCCATCCAGGAGTCTGTAGCCTGCAATCCTGGGTTAAACTTTGCTAAGACACACATATAGACAAGGAGATTGTATCCACACCTCTGCCAAAACTCGACCACCAACCAGATAATGGTAATGCAGGTAATGGACAGTTGATTATAGTGAATTTGGTTTCTTTTTCATAAGTGTATAGACCAGAGACAACTAAAACAAAACAAAGAGAAGGTCTCAAATGAAATCAGATATGATCTTTTTAAAATAGGGAGCGTTTCAGTTGTTTTAATTAGAAGCCTAGGAGCAAGAGTTAAATAACCTTGAAGATACCTGATCTTTCAGCTGAACCTAGTGAACAGGTCTTTTAGACTTCTGCCTGCTTTACAGCACATAGGTCTCTCACTCCATTAAAAAAATGCCCTGAGGCATGCACATAGTTTGAAGCAATGAAAAACTAACCCATCTATCTCTAAAGCATTTAAAGGCAAATGTGTTTGGGCTTACAACCCCAAAATGAAAACTTAGCAGAATTAAAACATTGTGACTTTGCTGTATTCTATGGTGCTGCTCATGGAACAAGTCTGTTTCTTAATTTTTAATATAAATGAAGAATCTCGGTGCTAACAAATTTAACATTGTGCACAAACTTCTCTCATTACCATGTTTCACTATGTTAAACCACAATAAATCATTCGAGGAGAGTCAAAACCAATTAGCTGTATCAGAAAATCTACCAAACTACAAAACAGAGAGGCCAGTGAACTTCTGCAACTGGTTCGGAGATTAAAGAAACTGCTACACAGCATGGGGAAGAGCAGCTAAGTGAGTGAGTTTAGAGAAACTCCAAAAGAACTGGAGTTCATGCCCAATTTAAGAAAATTACCAAAGTTTAAGAGACCTTCTTTTCAGTTTAGCACTGTATTTCTAAGCCATTTTAGAGTTTATGGAAATAAAATCACACTTCAAATACATACCTTATAGTTCATTTCACAAAATGGACCACAAGGACTGGACTCTGCCAAGAAAATTATCTCTTCTTGCAACCTTTTGTGTCCCTGTTCTTACTTTCATTCATAGGATCATAGAATCACACAACAGTTTAGGTGAAAGGGATCTCAGAGATCATCTAGTTCTGACTCCCCTGCTATGGGCAGAGACACGTTTCACCAGTACAGGTTGCCCAGCAACCCTTGCTTTTGGGTTCCTTAACATAAGGAGGCATTCATTTGGATCAGATAAGCCAAACATCATGGAATGATGAGCCAAAGATGGTTCATCAACAGACAGTGAAGATAAGCTTTTAGATGATTTACAAAAAATATCCTGTCCAATACGCGGTGGAGTCAAAGAGGCTTAGACATCAAGCCTAGCTTTAGTAACCTCATCAGAGATTTATTTCCGCAGACAGAACTTCATGTTAAACCTTCCTTTGCTAGGTTTGTTTTGTCAAAACATACACCACCCTACATATATTGAAAAGTAATTCTTTGGGTTCACTTTCCAAATTCAGGGTGAACACTGCTTCAGTAGTGTGGAGGATTATCAACATGTGACAAACGGCATTGTTTCTATTTTCAGCAATGGAATTTGATACAAATCTTTATTTTGCATTAGCTGCAAATTTACACAATGTCACAAGCAAAAGCCAGCAATGTCACATTAAAACTCTTTTAAGTGGATATCTAATCTCAGTAACTTCCAAAAAAATGTGTCTGAAAAAAATGTCAATGTTATTTAGCTTAAGATAGGAAGCTGAACAGAAATTGAAACGACAGGGGTCCTTTTACAAAGAGATGGTGCAATTTTTTAGCAGAGACATTTCTCTTCACAAGTTTTTCAAATTGTATGTTCTTGTGAAGGATGTTAAATGTCTGGGTTGTAAATTTCAGATTGTCACTGCATGATGAACTCCAAAATGAGAAAGGAAGGGAAGAATTACTTGTTTTTAATTCAAGCTGAACATAAGCTATTGAAAATTCATATTTTGTTTGTGGATCTTGCTCAGCCTTCACAGGAGCTGGATATGCTACTTCAAGGCTAACTATCAGAAATAAACCAGAAAAAAAGTCTGAATTATGCAGCTATTGTTTCACCATTTTGAGGTAAAATTAGAGCTAGAAGAAACTGAGATTTCCCACTGTTTCGGAATTTTTCAATAAACACCTTTTTACATCTCCTTGAAGTTAAAGAAGTATTATTTACTGATAAACTCCAGCTATTTGATTCAGTTTGAGTGGTGTGTGATGCATAGCATAAAATTAATTTATAAAGATTTCTAGCCCAAGAACTTACAGGCATTGTGCTATAATGCCATAAAAAACTTTTAAAAATCAAATTCATCATAAACTGTTGACTTCCCAAAGTTGCATTCTGAGAAAACATTCACTTCCAAGAGAAATGCTCTTGGCCAACCTTAGAAAGCATAACAAGCAGCCATGCTGACAAAGCTGGGCTTACATTCTACCTAAAATTCTGTAAAGAATATGGAGAGCATGCAACATTGTTGTAGTTTGAAAATTGCTAGCATTTTCAAATGTACAGCAGTTCTGCTTTCATGAAGAAGAAAAGAAAAAGGAGTTGTTTTGTTTTGTAGGACCCCTCCCCCACAGGGGACTTGTCCTGGGGGAAGGTGTCACTGGTCCTGGACCTGCTCCGGATGTCTGTGTTGGCTTAGCCTATGAAAAAGTAGAGCGGGCGGTTTGTTTTTAGAAAGTCAGGAAATCAGGAAGAAGGAAGTGAAAAAGAAGAGAAGGAGGAAGTATGTAGCCCGCTTGTGTGTGCTGCAGGCTGTCTTGGACTGCGGCTTCTCAGCCGAGCGCCCCCGCCCCCCCCCCGCCCCCCCGGCATCCGTACGGTGGTGGGGAGGGGGAAGGGCCCGGAATGCAGCTCAGCTGCGGGTTTTCAGCGACGCCGCCGCTACTACGGGAAGAGCAGATGCACCGTGTTCGCGTAGCCCCATGCCCCTGGCCGGACTGCCAGCTGTGACTCGCCTCGGCCTCCAGTAGCGCCGATGTGCCGTGGTCTGGAGACGCACCTGTAAGCTCTCCCCGCCCCGGCGCTAGCTGTGAGGTTTGCCACAGGTTCTCCAGTGGACAGAGATTGGAGTTTTGTTGTTGAAATGCATGCCGCCCGCACCGGGGTGCAATTGGGGCGTTAAGGGAGAGGGTGGTGGCACTCGTCTCCGGTTAGCATGCTTTTGTTGTTGCCCAGATCTCTGAGGTTGGAAGGACAGAGACTGGAGTTTTGTTGTTGAAATGCATGCCGCCCGCACCAGGGTGCGATTGGGGTGTTAAGGGAGAGGGTGGTAGCACTTTCTCAGGTTAGCATGCTTTTGTTGTTGTCCAGATCTCTGACGTGACCCAAGGCCCAAACAATAGTGACTTCCCATGGTATTTTCCTCAGATAGTGTAATGGCATGTGTGACGCAGTTTCTAGGTTGAGTGCACCAACTTCCTGGGTTTTATTTGTTTTATTTTCCTGTTGTTTTTTTTCTTTTTCTTTGTCTGTATACAGCTACTAGGTTAATAAACTTCTATGCAGTATCCTAAGCTATTCATTGTCTGGCAAATTTGTCCAAGATGTCATCGAGACCTTACTGCAGAGAATGCGGGCAGTTCATTGATGTGAACCTGCTAAAACTGGTGCAGAAACTCCAACCCGCTACAAACATCAATATAGTAGGGTTTTGCTCCAAAATCTGGGAACTCACTTGGTTTTGCAATGGACTAAGGAGCAGATATTTGTCAGGGAAATGAGGAAAGATTTTTCCCTAGAGATGAAGAAGACATATATGGCAAAAATGTGTGTTATGGACCTGCACCAACAGGACCAGGCTTGGAATAGTTTAATAGTTCAGACAACCATCTTCCTCTGTGCTGTTAACTGGTATGGTTTGGGCAAGCACAATATCACTGTACCTCAAGCTACTCACAGCTGCTCCTTCTAGGGTTGCTATAAGGCCATTTTAGCTTTTCTAAAAAATTCTGAATGTCCTGAAAAAAGATTCAAGCTATTGCACACTGTCCAAATCAATCTTGGCTCAAGAGTTGTTTGTCTTGGAAACAGTGAAGTTTCCAGGCATGTTGCTGCAAAATCCCTGCTCTTTGCAGGAGATTCAAAACAAAGTACTGCAGTAATAGGGGGAAAGCAGCTAGTTTAGTCCTTGATTGTCTTGATAAAAGGAGTTGTAATTATTCTACCAATAACAAGGGAAGATAGAATAGAGGAAGAAAACGTTTACCATCAACAAGAGAAATAAATCCCAATTTGCCATCACAGGAGAGAGTAACAAAGAGACCTCCTCACTCTGTTGGAGCACAATGCATGCTGATGGGCTTTATAGATTTGTAAGCAGAACAAATGTTTTATGTAGTGGAAATGTTGTGTACTCCAATTCAGAAGAGATTTACAGAAACCTGGTAAAATGAGGAAACTAGGGTGGAGAGGAAGAGGAAATAAACTTGAATAAAAACTTCCTGTATGTCAGATTCAGAAAAGCACAGCAAGTAGTTTTGTGCATATATGAAATACAAGCTTGTTTTATTTATAGATGTGTTCCCCATATGCTCACCTGTGGAATTCATGGCAAAGTACCAGAAAAATACTGCCATAGTAGCCTCATAGCCACCATTTGCTTCACACTCCTGGCAGTTTCCAAAATGTCTCAGAAGAGAACACATTACAGCTGTGTCCTGCACTCATCCTCCACCTGACATGCAAGCATAACATTGCAAAGAGAACAAAGCTACTCCCCTAACAGAAGCAGCATTACATACTGGCAAAGAAATAAGAAACAAATTACTCCCTTCAAACATTGGGAAGGCACACAAGTTCACGTTTTTTCTTCTGTTTTCTTAGTAAGGGTTTGTGTACCTCAGAGATTAAAATGTAACTCGTACTTGCTTCAGTTGCTATGGTAATTCAGGGTTTTTTTAAATTATTATTATTATTTAACTGAAGAGCACTGTAAATAGCTATATAAATGTCCAGAACACAAACCACAGCTTTGCCCCAGGCATTTTTCATTTACACCCCTCTCTTTTCCAGCAGAACTTTGTTATTGTTGTTTTTAATGAATATGCACACTCTATGCATTGAAACAAAACCAAAGCAGAGAGGTACAGGAAATTGAATCCCCACTCATGAACAACGCGGTATTGGAGACTGTTTTAGAACCCAAACGTCACAGATGTTCAGGTAGAAACTATTTGTCATCTTACAAATGCAGAAATGGAGGCCTATAAACAGTATTTTCAGAGTAATCACCTTGCAGTATCACTACGTTACCACTAGTGGAAAGGAACCCTCGTGGCAGATGTCCTGGTGAGAGAATCAGGTCAGACTTTAAATGAGCTATTGCTGTCACGGCTATCTGTGGGAAAGAAAGGGATATGCTATGCGTCAGAAAACTTTGCAAATTAAAGGTAGCCAAATCTTGAACGTGCTTAGAGTTATTTGCGTCAAATTATATCATTTAATAGGATGCAGAGTGTTTGCTTTGACAGGCATTGACCCTAACAAATGCCATTAAGAGAGGAAGACGTGCTTTCTGAAAGTCTGGAGATACAAAATTTAAAAAAAAATAATATTTGAGAGTCACACAGGACATGAAGGAAGAGCATCTCCCCCAAAACTGCTTTTGACAGCAAAAAGTATTCAAGGATGATCATAGAAGCACTAGAAGTGGGTCCAGTCAGGTCCATGTTCTGTGTTGTGCTAGAATGTGTAAGTTCCTGCACTCTGCTTGTGTGTGTTCAGCGCTTTTCAGAGAGCAGGGAGCAGAGCATATAACAGCAATCCATCAAAGTGTGGGTGGAGCAATGCTCAGGAGAGCAATTTTAGCATACAGAAGGATGTAGAATACTAAAGCCGCAGGTTATAGAAGAAGAGCTGATTAAAATGAATGGTTGGGACAATACAAGGAGAAAGGTAAAATATGAGACAGAAAACAGCAGACAGAAAGGAAAAGTAAGGAGGCAATAATGGCACATAGCATTTTTTCTTACAGGACAGGTGTCATGTTTAAAGGGATATCACATAATTCTACTGTTTCCTGATAAGTGTTATTCTAGGCCCTCTACATTTACTTTTTCAAAGTAAAGAGAAGTTTCAAATAAATTTGCTCTTCTCAGAACTGCAGTACTGAGCACCTCCTATGCAGCCTATTTCCCTCTATTCCATCCCCCCCAGCTCTGCACCAAGTAGGATTAACAACCTTAGCAAAAAATGTTGCATTTAATACCAAGAATGATTATCACCAGGAAAATGTTTTTACAATATCAGGCTATCTGTATGTATGTTTGTGCACCTTGTCTAAACATGAATAATTTCCTGAAGGAAAAGGCAGGTCCATTCTATCCAGTACCTCGGGATTCTCCCAAATGGTCTAGAAAGCGGCTTTTTCATTCCTCTCCCTTTTCACTCTCGTCCTACTGTACTAAATACGTAAATCGGTATTGCAAATAACCTGTAACTAGTGTTCCATATAACATGAATACATACATTCAGTATCAGCTACACAGGCTCTGCTTTTTGAGTGAAGAGGCAGGGCAGGTATTTTCTGAGCAGTTAACAGGTATAAACAAAAGGCTGCTTGCTTTCTTCATCCTCATCAAGGTGCCACTTGGGTTCTCCATCTCTCAAGCTCTATCAGACTGTGAAAGAATTAAAACACACTTTATTGCTTCCTCTTCAAGTGTCAGTTATTCAGTTGCTAAGGGAACATGAAATGCAACATTCCAAGGCTCAGCTCTGCCAGTTAGGAGTGAGAGAAAAAAAACCAATGTGCTGAACAATGGAAATAAAGGCCCAGGCAAATAAAAAGAAAAGAAATTACTATACTCTATATATGAGAATCTCGGACGTGACTCTAAATGTTGTTTTGAACCATCTTGAGTACTGCTGTCATATTTATTTACTACTAAATATCTCCTTTCCTTGTTGTCTCTTCTTCCTCTCTGCTCAGGACCACTTTGGAAGTCTTGGCAAAGGAACAAGGAACTGACCCAGCTGTAGTCAGAACCTGCACAATCTGGTCCCAGCTTCCCAAGATTGCACCTTAATTGATACAGACCACACCCTCAAGTGTCAGACTTTGTTCCTCAAAATGCCTCTTCTCAGCCTGACGTCACTCGTACCAAAAACAACAGTTTGGACTCCCCTAGTTTAGTGCCGTTTTACCACTGACCAGTCCTTTGGCAAGCAAAGCACACAGAGTGGATATTACTTATAATTTCTGGCTAAGCTTTAAGTATGAAAAACTGTTTGGTTTTGAAAATTAAATTTACTGTACTGCTGATTCGTTTCTAATATCAGTGAGACTTCAAGCCAAAAATACTGCTGCTTGAAAGACAGGAGGACAAACAGGCTGAAGTTAATAAGGTCTCAAAGAAATAGAATCCAGGAAGCCCCACGCTTGCTTATGCACCTACAAAAGAACTACCCAGATCTGTGAGTATATGCACATATGCTTATAAAAAGGATGCTGATGGCTTTTTATTGATGTTTGTTGCTTTGGGTCTCTCAAAGGCAACTACAGTTTAGAAGAAATTGGAATCTGTGTTGTTAGCCAGTATCCCAGGAGCTAATAATGCCACTAGCAAGGGCAGACTAGCTCAAAACCAGCTGTTATCATCAACATACTTACTGGTGGTTGAGATTAAATTGAAGTAACTTATTATATACCTACATCTATTCTTTCTTAAACAGCAACTGAGCCACAGACAAGTAGAGACACCTGTGTAAATCTTACTAGTGCTTCACTGAAATGATATTTAATATTTTTTGTACAATTTAAAAATCTAATTTTGCTTCATTTTATTTAATCTAGTGCTGGGAAGTCCTTCCTGACAACCACTGGCATTTTTTAATGTACAAGACATTCAAACATTTGTTACAAAATCTGAAAACAGAGCTCAGACAATCAGACTCACTCGCTTCTCCATGATTTTCAGGCTAGTTTAGAATTCTTTCTATTGCTAAATAGAAAGACGTTTCGATACTACTTCAAATCAAACATAACATTCCTGATCAAATGCTTAGCAAGTATCTTTGATTTGTTCTTCATTAAAAAAAAACTTTCATGTCCTCTCAGTCTGAAAGAACACAAGAGAAATACTCTTGCCTGTACATAAAGTAGGCACGGGTTTTAGCAGTCAATTAATCTATCCATGAGATTTAGATAAGTTTATTTAGATGGAGTTAAACAGATTAAGGGATGGTAAGGAAATACGTAATTCAGAAGATAAAAATACTGCTATGGCATCACATTTGTAATTCTGTTCTACACTCTTTATGCTCTTATGGGATAAAGTCTAAAATAGCTCTAGTTTTAAGTAAAAGAGAACATGTTTATTTATGTATGACAGGCAAACTTTTATGTTGATTATCTCTATATAAAAGTCTATTTTTCAATTAATAGCATTAAAGAAAAAACCTTAATATTTATCCATACCCTTCCTAGTAAACTGATTTGCATTTGTTGGGCTATTTTGGTTGGGATATTTTGAGGATTGTTTTGTTTTGCAGTCATTACCAAGATAAAGTTTCCAGTACTGTAACCCTAATGTCTGATACTTCCACTTTTCTTTTACATCCATGTTGTTCAAATATCTGTGATTTTACCATTGAGTTTAACCTTTACAAATTTTCTTCTCTTGCATCTGAAGCTCACCTAGTCTCCTTCCTCTGCTGGATTGGGCTGGCAGTAAGCTAGAATGCATTATGTATATATACCCATTGCTATTTGCATTCCTCCAAGGCATTTCATGGCAAGTCTATGAGATTATACTGTTCTTTCAGTGCACACATACAGAATGTCAGCCCTAAAGGATCCTGATTACATCCCTCAGAGGAATGTTACAAACAAGGCAAAAGCCCACCTTTGTGTGGCCTGCAATGATCTGGCAGTACTTCAAACACTTCACGTCTCTTCACAAGAGTTTCTGAGAGTGGAAACTTGCAACCCTTCTGCTGCAAAAAGCCATGCTAGCTGAACAACTAATGATAATGAAATCTGGAAGCACACTTAGGAGATATAAATATATATTGTGAAGTATTCCTCCATGGGAGAACCTCAAGCAGAAGCTGTAAGATCAGATCTGAACCCATATTCACTACACTAAACAGTAAAGTCTACTTTACTTAAGACTGTTCTACTTAGGGGCTCAAAGTAGGAACCTAATGTAGTCTGAAGTCTGTTTAGCCTAGAGAAGAGAAGGTTGAGAGGGGATCTAATCAAAGCTTATAAGTATCTGAAGGGTAAGTGTCAGGAGAATGAAGCCAGATACTTGCTAGTGGTACTCAGCATCAAAACAAAGGGCAACAGTCACAAACTGGAACCCAGGAACTTCCACCTGAATGTGAGAAAAAATGAAGTGAATTCCGAAATTTGAGATGTACTGCGTGCCTAGCAGTAATGCAATGTGAGGGTCCTTCCTTGATGAACTGAAGTATCAGTAATTGACCATGCAAGTCAGCTGAATGATCTCCACCTATACTGTTTGTTTGACTTTGCTAGAGTGTTATTGCTGCCTCTCTGGTGATACAGAGCACACAGCCACTTTCCCAGTTTGTTCTATTCATTCTGCTACAGAATTCTGATTGAAAAACTCAATAAAAATAGCAGTCTATCAGCTGATGCTTAAAGTATGCATTTCACTGGGCTGGCAAACGTCATCATGTGCAGTGGTAAATGTTTCTTTTGGCTGTTTATTTAAACCTGGCCAAATGTCTCCAGTTCTTGAAGCTGTAAAACTCCTAGGGCTAGGCTTATGAAAAAGTTGTGCGCTAAAAGGATGAACAAAAATTCTAGATAATACAAAGGAACTTTGCTTTGTGTAAAAAGCACAAAGACACCAGCCTGGGACTAGTCTAACAAATAATTTAGAAGGGAATTTTCCTACTGTGCTGCCATCTATGAGTTTCGATAGGTCCCAGAGAAGCTGAAAATAGCCTTTTACACATTTTGATTACTTCCTTTACTAGTTCTTTTCTGCTCCCAAAGACCAAGATTACAAAATTCAACTTTTATCACTCTTGAAATACTGTATAAGCCCTAAAATAAAAAAAATAAAAAAAAAAAGCAAGTGACCAAGTGGGACCCCACCTGGAGGACTGCATCCAGTTCTGGAGCCCTTATTACCAGAGGGATGTGGAGATGCTGGAACAAGTGCAGAGGAGGGCCGTGAGGATGATCAGAGGGCTGGAGCACCTCTCCTATGAGGATAGACTGAGGGAATTGGGGCTGTTGAGTCTGGAGAAGAGGAGGCTCCGAGGTGACCTTATTGTGGCCTTTCAGTATCTGAAGGGGGCCTACTAAGAGGTTGTGGAGGGACTTTTTAGGATGTCAGGTAGCGACAGGACTGGGGGGAATGGAGCAAATCTGGAGATGGGTAGATTTGGACTGAATGTGAGCAGTAAGTTCTTCAGCGTCAGAGTGGTGAGAGCCCGGAATGGGTTGCCCATGGGAGGTGGTTGGGGCCCCATCCCTGGAGGTGTTTAAGGCCAGGCTGGATGGGGACTCTGGTCAGCCTGGTCTATGATGGGGTGTCCCTGCCTGTGCTTGGGGATTTGGAACTGGATGATGGTTCCTTCCAACCCTGAGTGATTCTGATTCCATGGCTTCTCAATTGAGGTGATCCTGCTGTGGCAGGCGGATTGGACTAGATGATCTTTCAGGGTCCCTTCCAATCCCTGATGATTCTATGACTCTAACTTTTTTTTTTTTTTCCCACGTATTTCGATATCTATATTCTTTTACAGTTTTGGGGTATTTTTCTTCCTTTGGAGGTAGCTTCATCTAAACCTCCATGTAATCCATGTATTTATCAAGATGCTACATTTGAAAACATGGCACAGTTCTCTGTCTAAGGCAGCATTTTTGATGACTAGATCAAAAAGATGGACTGGACATTAATTATCTCTTCATCCCAGTAAACCAGCTGATCTTTCTCCAGCAGTGTGCCATTGCTGATTTGTGCTACACAATGGTAAATGTTCAGCTTGCAATGTGCTGTGCCTCCTAGACCTCAAAGACTACACCTAGGTTCCTTATTCCTCATCCAATCTTTTTGCAATTGTTCATACCTAACTGTACTTTTCTTCTTTGAACTCTTTGCTTTTTTGAGAATGTTTCACAAGATCAGTCTGAATTTTATCTCTTCCTTACCCAAATCCTTCTTTTTCGCCAGGTAGGCACTGTGAACTTAGTAAGCTTTGTGTTCTGGCATTCATTTCATTAATGAAGATGTGCAGTTCAGCCACACCTGAGAGAGATCCCTGCAGAGTCCTACTCAGTGTCTCCTCCTGTCTCATCACATAACCGCTACACATACTGCTTTCCAAACAGTGAATGTGTAGTGATTTCATCCAGCCATAAGACAGTGGTTAAATCCTGATTATGGTCAAGATGTATGACACCTTTTTCCTTCATATTTACAGTATTTGTTACCTTATTAAGCAAAGATATTAGACTAGTTTAAATTTAATTTACAAATCCATGTTGGCTCTTTTTCATTTCCTTGCTGTGTGGTTGTTAGCAAACCTTCATTATTTGTTTCAGTGCCTTTCCAGGAATTGGTGCTGAGCTGATTGGTCTGTAACTCCCTCGTGTTGCTGTCACTGCATTTCATAGGTAGATACTGCAGTTTTCTGTTTGCTTACCACCACATCCGTGAAGGAACTGCTTGCTCAGGGCTGTGACACTGCTGACACCTATTCTTGAAGTACCCTGTGGCAAACCTGATCAGGTTTGGCCCAATCTAAAATAGACTCACATTCTTTTCAAATTAATATATAATTAATTATTGTTATGTCTTCCCAGTGTACGAGGAGGTGGGGCATTTGTTTTGTTGGGTTTTTTTAATTCTAAACTTGTCTTCAAAACATTTTATCTTGTCTTACCAGAATGCCAAACTCAATATGAATTGCCTAATTCATGTGTTGGTTATTCCCTGCAGCACTGTGAACAGGAAGCTGACTGACACATCAGCAGTAAAACTCTCCCCAGTCAAATGAGTCACTAAAACCCTGACATGTCAGTCAGGGGCACTTAATTGCAGTAACCCTGAATGAAGACAGATTACAGAAGAAGCCACTAAAGCAAACATAAAGTTTAGAGTATTTTTACTTTGCGTTTTAAAGACTATTTGTTTTTTAAAAAATCAGGAAATATCCACGATAAATCAAATAGTCTACTACTACTGATTTTCAAAATATTTATTTTTGTATTTTTCTCTTTTTCTGATATTCTAATCTCAAAGATACAACTGTCAAATTTCAAAAACCTATTGGTGATAATAAAGTCAAACATACTTATACCATGATATACATTGATTCGAACCAATTGTAGTGTACAATTATCTTAGATACGGCATTCCAAAGACTGCCTTTTACTACAAATTTGAGTTTCCTTTAATTATTTGTGAGGTATGCTCTGATGATGTAAAACATAATCCAAAATTGACTTCTTTTTTATTTTCTTTTTAATACCAAGGCCTGCAAGTAAATTGGTAGCCTACAGTAATGACATATGTTTATAATTATGATTACCATCAGGGAATTCAGCCTTACTGAAGGATAGAAAAGAGGCCCAAGCAGGAAATCTCAAGAAGTATATGGTAAAAACAAGAGAATGAGAAAGCTGAAATGGGAAAACCACTCTTGGATAATGGAAAAGACTCAGTTGTAAAAATAAGCACAGCTTTCAGCTGAGGCTGCTACATGCTTTACAACATTTTGGTGGCCGAGAAATAGTTAATAACAAATTCATGTTTTCATCGTTGCATTGATTTTGTGCAATGTTTGTCCTCTGAGCCCTAAGCATAAATTTCCTGTCACAAAAAACCCTACTAACAGATCAGCTCCCTGACAGAAAACTTAAACTTCTACAAATGTTGCTGTATGTTGTTAATATTGTATGACTGTATTTAAAAGTGTCATAGTTAATGCTTAATTGATGTTTCTATTGCAAAATTCATTTTGAATGTTCAGTAGTTTAGCTGCTTGAAGTAACACTGAGCTGAAGTGGGAAAGCTTCACTTGTGTCTGCCCAGAAGATGTAGGTTTTACAGTGCATAAGTAAAAATCACTAAGTTCTGGGTGAATCCTGTAAGAATCTCATTTAGAATTTGGCTTAACTGAGCAAAGCACCCTGACCTCTAATCTAATGAAACAGCGTGGAAATACACAAGGACTGCCACTGTTCATGCTATTACATTGTTCAGAAACAAGAGTTCCTTGGGGTTAAAGGTACTGATTTATCAAAATGTTTCTAAATCTAAAAAAAAAATCAGCTTCAATTCAGTAAGTGAATGAAATGTACTTAATGAAGGCTGAATCAAAGTTCTTTCAAACAGATCCCATAAAGGGTGAGATTTTTCTTTTTTTATTTTTCTTAGATGAACTATTTTTCTAGAGACCTTTAAGGCTAAGTCAGTTTTGCAACCTCAAAATTAGATAAAACTTGAACTAGATGTATCTTACATGATCTTTTGTGGTACTTCAAAATGATGCTAGAGACAATTCACCTCAACTTGATTTATGTACTTGTAATTGAAGAAAATATCTTTAATCTTAGAAAAAGAATGAGGTTGAACCTTTTTAGACAATTGTGAAGTGGCGAATTAGAACATGAAGTTCATGTGAGATTGTGGGAAGCACCTATCTCACCTGGCTCAGGCCTGGGTCCAAACATGATTCACCCCCAGAGAGCCCACACTAGCTTACTTCAAATCTGAAGAGAAGCTACTGTTAAGGAGGGCTATTTTGCAGTTACGCAAAAATAAAATAAGCTGCAATTCATTACACCTCATAGGACTTTAAAGGTGCATAGCTTTTTGGTCCTGCTTCAGGATTCGTGTGGTTATGATGAATCTCAACTTTATTTTATTTTCTCTTTCATCATTTGTAAGAATTAAATTTCCACACTTAATGATTCTGGTAAAAAACATCTAATAAGGACAAAAGCAAAGCAAATAGCAAAAATTCAGCTCAGAAACATGAAAAAGTTGAAAAGCGACTGTTTTCCCATAACATATTGCACATGTCCTCTGGAGTATTAGGTAATAGAAGCTTTATGTTAACCTGTGATTTCTGATGCTTAATTGAGACGCAAAATAAATTAAAAATAATAAATAAACCTCATTTTAAACAATGTCCGATGCTTTGGGTCAAATATCTTCATGAATTCCCATATCCCAGGGTTACTATTTTGCAGAAGAAAAGCAGTGGACTAAAGTTTTAGTTCTTTTATAAGTGTTCAGGTTCTGCTATGAAGTGTTTCTGAAATATCATAACTGATATATGAATACAAAAATACTACAGCTCCATCCTGCTTTTGAGTCATCCAAAACTCTGGAAGGCCTTGGACATGGGCTTTGTAGCAGGCGGTTATTTAACAGAAAGATCCCTGCAGGAAGAAGTCACATTGACCCAAAGACTGACTGCACTTGGATGGACACGTAAGACACAACTTTGTGACAGAGCCAGGAACAGCACCTGTAAATAATTATCTGTTAAAAGAAACTTTTGACCACATGAATTTCCTGGAAGACAGGATATTGGGAGGGGCAATTATTCTTATTTCTTGATTTTGTTTGAGACCTGAGTTCTCTAACTTATTGGTGGTAATTCCTGTCTAGTTCTGGAAAGCATCAGCCTTTTGTTAGATTTTATATCCCAGCTTTCAACTTTTTCCTTTAGTCTCATTACAAAAGGAATGTTCCAATACTACATAATAAATAATGAAGCTGGGTTTAGGCCCTAAAAATCTATTCCCATTAAAAACTGCTAACTAGAGAGCCCTTTGTTTCTTTGAAATGACTTTACACAGTAGTCATGTTGGATAATCCTGTGAAGATCTTTCATTCTTGCCTATGTAATGCTGACTTTATCTCTGCATTTTCGATCTGAACTAGCGTTACACAATCACTAACAAGATGAAAGCAAATAGTCTTTCAGATTTTGAGAAGTGGTAACTGATCACAGTTCTGGTTGACTTCAATGGTTCTTTGTGTGCCTCACATCCCTGTGAATCATGTCCTGAAATGGTGAGCAGGTATATCTTGTTCAACATCTGCAACCTTAGCAACAAAGTTTCCTTCTGAAACCAACTATCAGAAGTGAAAATGCTTAACTTACTGGAGAAAAATTGTCTGGATATAGCTTATATGCTTTAAGAGCAGA
Source organism: Rhinopomastus cyanomelas (assembly GCA_013400115.1). Taxonomy (NCBI): domain Eukaryota; kingdom Metazoa; phylum Chordata; class Aves; order Bucerotiformes; family Rhinopomastidae; genus Rhinopomastus; species Rhinopomastus cyanomelas. The sequence continues at coordinate 6,304 of VXBP01003587.1, read as the reverse complement.
TTGGCCTGTTTCTAAAATATATGACAAATCGATAAAATTGAAATTAAATCTGAAAGATCATTTTACAATATGCTTAATAAACTATTAAGTATTTTGTAATCATGACAATGATTATAAAATTATTGTTATAAACATAAAAATTTTACATTTGTGGCTTCAGAAGCATTTGGGAAATTGGTGACTTAAACTGAGACAACAATCAAAACCACTGTCTTAGCATTTAAATAAATAATATCTGAAAGTTATTTTAGCCAGATCCTTTATGTTGCTCCTGATTGATAAAATAACCAGTCTTCAAAAATGTAATAATCACATAATAAGGAGGCAGCCTGAAATGAGAATACTACAGGGAATAATATCGCAGCTGGAGGTAGAAATCATTATGCAAATTATAGGAAAACATAGCAAAGGTCTCCAAGACTTTCAAAGTCCTCTAGATTCTACAATTATTTCAGTGTGGAAGAGGTGAATGCACTCTAGGAACTGATTTCCGCTGCCCATGTGTTGCTTCGTATTCTTGATTTATAAGCATCAGAAACTTTCTGCATTCTAGGATGTTAGTTCAGGCTGTCTGTAAACCTCCTGTGTCACAAACACAATTGGTACAAGATTTTCTTCTAGTTCTTCCACCCGTGAACGCCTAGAGACAGAGGATATTTGGAGAAATAAGTTTTGTGTGAACTTTTCTTCTGACATTCATGCAATATATGCACGTTTAAAGTATGCATTATAGATGTCAAGGGCAAAGAAGAGTATTTAGAGAGCTTTTCCTTAGGAAAATGTATGCAATTCCATAGGAATCTGTATACAAACACTTGCTTGAAATTATATTACCCTGTTTGCATCTTGAGAAAATAGGTAGTTACTGAACCTGGGATAGTCTGAATAATTTGAGTATTGAAGTACCTGGCTATACATCACAGGCATGGGTGGCAGTTGAGGAGTGCTAATTCCAGAGCAACTAAACCAGACCAATGTGTTATGTGAAAAAGACTATCACAGACTATTCACACATGATACAAAACAATAAATGAAACCAAAACCGGGATAAATTATTCCTTAACTGCAATGTGTGGAAGAGAAATATGTTACAGTGTACTTCCATTTGGAAGGCAGATAATGAAACTGCTCTAACAAATGATAACAAACTTGTTTGTTGCAGTTCAGTTAATACTAACAGTAAAACAACTAAAAATTTTTGAGATACCTGTTTTTGAATCTTGCTAATAGTTATTTAAGGTCCAACTATAAACTACACATAGCATGTACAAGCATGACCTGTTGAAACTTAAAATGGCAGAGCTTGATACCACAAATATATACATTGAAGGTTTCCAAACAGCTAATTTCCCAGAGCTCCTCATTATATAAATATATTAAGATGAGCAAAAGACAAAAGAGGGGAGGGAAGAGGAGGAGAGGGGAGGAGAATACTAAATACATTCCAAAAAAAAAATCCGTGACTGGGTCTCTGGGTCTTAGTAAACATTTTTTTGGAAAGGATATTCTCAATAAAAGTGATTTTCACTAATGTATTGACTATTTCAAAGTGACTAATTGCTAAGTCATATAGGAAAACTGACACATTCTTTACCTCTGACAAAAGGCAATGCACAGTGTTGTGGCACTGGGATTATTTTTTTAACGCATTAGTGTCATAGTTGGGTGTTAAAGCAACAGCTACTTGAAAGAAATATTCCAAAATCTCAGTAATCTGCGCCCAAGTATACTAAAGGAATGGCCAAATAAATGTTCATCATACAGATCTTCTACCACAAGAAATCTTGTTCCAATAAAGAAATTCTAAAAGATTTGCAGAGTAAGACTGTACCAATACTCAAAAGGTACTAAGTGATAAAATCACATAACTATTGGTTTACATTTAATCCAGTGATTAAACCAATGGGACATCTCATTCGGTAAGTAAAAATTCATAAAATTAATTTTTAAATTAATTTTTAAAATTAATAAATTGCTAGTTCATCAGTTTTACTGACAATAAATCTAAGCAAATATGATTTGTTTTTAATAGATTACAAGCCTGGCAAAAGCTGAAAAACTGATACATGTGATTGAATTGAATGCAGTGTACTTAAACTTTTAATAAGGCACTAAGTAGTTGTGTGTAGCAACCAAACTGAAATGAGAGAGCTCTAGAATGTCAGTAAAGCCCGTGTTATATGAATCAATTGCTAGCACAAGGTGTCAACAGGGAATCCCTGAGTAGGGGTATTTACAGTGGCAGTCCCACTGAATTCTCTCTGAAGTGCTTGACTTTGAGGTTATTTATATATAGAGATTTGGAATTAGTAATAACAGCACTGCTTGTCACATCTGAATTTAAAACTAAAACTTTAGGTGTAATGAAGATATAGAAGAAAGCACAATGATGCCCATCTCCTAGCAAACGAGGCCAATGCTACTATCTTTTACACACAAGGGATCTTATGTCTAATTACAAGTAGTTGTTGTAACTACTGTCTACACTCCAGTATGTAGTCATATAAGCTCCTGTATATTTCAAAATCTGGAGTGCTCTAGTTTTTCTACTACAGAATGAAAACAGCATTCATTATTTATGTATACACATACAAAAGAATTTGCGCAACTGCAATGAACATCATCAAAACTCATATAGTAGTAACTAGTACTACTTCATTACTACTGTTATATGTGTCTATACACCTGTGCCAGTAATAAGCAAATTCCTCACTGTCTAATCCTGTGGGGTTTTTTCAAATATGCATATGTTTGAAACCTTACTCTTAGGATTCTGTGATGCCACAGCACTCAGGGAAATTTCAAGGTATAAGAACAGTGCCTGAAAACTCTACATAGGTGCTATACCCTAAGTAGCTTTTGTCCAAAATAAGTTATGTTGTGCCCTGAGTAATGTAACTTTTAAGAGATCCTCACCTTTTTTGCTACACAATTCACCATTCTTTTTAATATCTGGAATTTTTTTCTCAATTCTTCTTTTAGCCCATGTCTTCACCCTGAATTACTTAGCCTGTTTCAAAGGAAGGATTTAGTATTTGTAATTCTAGTATTTTAGGATTTATTTCTGCAGAGACTTCTAAATGGAAGAATCATGAACTAAAGATACTTCAGTTTGCAAAAGCATGGTAAATTGATTGATAGTTGAGTAAACAAGGCAAATAAAACTTAGAACAGAAAGCCAAAACACCCACGAGAAACAATAGTTTACAATGAACACACTAAGAATCATTCCGTAATATCTGTAGTCATGAGACTGAGTGGTTAGTATATTTGGGTCTTGGTAATTTTCTTTTAGGAAGGAAAGTGAGTACACAGCAGACACCAAATTACTAAATTACCCCATTACACTTTTATTTAGAAACGTACAATTCATGCAGATAGACTTTGAATAGACTGGATTTTAACAGCAAAGTCATCCGATTCAAACTCAGGCACCAGCTAGCAGCAAATATATTTTTCACCATCTGCTCTTAGAAAATCCAGACTCTCGTTCTCAGTACAGCCCCCACACATTTATTTCTTAGTGTCTGTCTTCTACCCAGAAGATTTCGGATGTGGTAATGTTTCTGAACCCAAACCCTGTGTAAATTCATGTCCCTCCTTCAAGTAAATAGTAAAGCTCACTTAGACTTCAATAACCCTAATAAATTGCCCTTTAAATTTTAGAAGTCTAAAGTTGGCCATCTGGCTCCAGATGGTCTGAAACTAGTCTTTCAGGACTGATTCTCCAGAGCTATCTCAGAGAGCAGATTCCATTCCTGCTGGGACTGGAGCCATCAAGTCTAGGGGCACTGCGCCAACACAAATGGGAAGCCACTTCTGCTGAAGAACAGCCCACACGGTATTCGGTCATTCCTCCTTAACCTTCCTTTCACCAAATTGACATTTCCTTTATCAACAATTACACATACCCTCCGCAGAAAAAATGGTGATGCCCCAATATATATGCAGTAGCACATATGCAAATACCATTCCTAGGGATCACCTAAAAAATAATTGATTCTAGTTTTATGTATTACTATTACTATGCATTACTATTGTACTGTAACCTGAATTATATCCTCTTACTACATTTGCAACCATAATGTCAAAGAATAACATATTTTAAGCTTTTCCAAGACAGCTTAAAATTAGAACGGTCTGCCTGTAACCCAGTTTAACCTTGGTTTGGAAAAATTGGTTGCTTGTGCAAGAATGAGTAGATGGAAACAAACCATGCTCTCAGACCTATATACCTCAGTCTTTTTCAGTCCTTACACATTTTTTCAGTGAAAAACTGTGTATCTGGTCTTTACAAGTGTTTTAGCTACTATTTATAAAATATTTCATTCTTCTATGTAAAGTGATTTAGTGGTGATGATATGGCAAATATTTTTTTTAGAAAAGTTAATGTGCACCAATGTATTTTTAATGCAAAATTGAATGAAGGCAGAGAAGTCTTTTGTTTATCTCCAGAAAGAGTGCTGCTATTATCCAGCATCTAATTTTAACCACATAACCCCACCAGTTTTGCAAAATATTCATTCTATGGAATTAAAAAGAAATAAGATGTATACCACTGATGATGCTTTAGTGAAACAATAGAATTGTGGGGGTACTGGATTGAAGATAAGGAAAATTAGTAACAAAATATCCATGAAAAAGAAAGAAGAACAGTTATGAAATTTGCTTTTGAATAAATTTGACTTCAGTTCCCAAGAAATTATATGAAGTTAAAAGATTGTAAGTTTATTTTGGGATAACAGTAGTGCTGACTGAATAATAGGAAAATTATTTCCTAGAAAAATTATTTTAATATTGTTTTCCTCAGTGTGGTGAAACTTGAACCACCTTCCTGTTGAGCATAAATACAAATTTTCTTGTTTTAAAATCAATACAAGAATTAACATGGAAACCCCAGCTAAAACTAAGCAGATTCAAATAGACAAATGGTACATATTTCTGTAGTGAACACAATTAACCCCAGAATGATTTACCAAGGTTTGTAGTGGATTTTTGGTATTAGATGTGTTTAAGGCTCAGATGAGGTGGGTTTTTAATGTCTGTTTGACCCGTCCTCCCCAAAAAGATAATCTATCATTCAAGCAGAGCCAATGTACTCAATTTTAAAACAGGAGTTCAGACTAGACAATTGGAACATTATGACCATTTGAAGGCCCGTCAGCCTTTACAATTAATTAGCTAAACTACAGAGGAATGGTTAATGATATTAAAAAGAGATACCTTAGGGTTTCATTTTTGTTAAGAATTACACAAAATATGACAATGAAATATAGTTTTGAAAACTTTACTGAAACTGATTTATGAATACTAATATTTTAAGATCACCTAAAATCTAGTTAAGAAAGCTAGATATTCCAAGGGATGAGTGAGAGGACAGTTCCCCTCTAAGTCAGTTTGAATATCACTGATATTTTGCATATTCTGTAAATGGTACCTATAATGCTTTCAAAACACTTGAGAAAGGTGGAAAATCATTATTTTCCACTTTTTATAGTTGGATGAGTTGAAGCCCAAATAAATAAAATAACTTCCCTAAGGTCATATAGCTTGTCAAAAATAAAGTTCATAATCTTCATAACGAAATTGCTTCTCCAGCCGCTAAATGATGAAGCACTACAGCCCTTTTGCTGTACAGGTGGCAAAGCAATAAAGGAAAACTCTGGTTTTAGAACTACATACATAGGCCTCCCTTTTACCCTCATACGTAGACAGCCCTTGTTGTCCTGGACAGATATTTCTTTTGCAGCACTTACCTTGATGAAAACATTTTACCCACTTGCTGTCTTTCTATGGTGAGGGTAAAAGGAGAGATAATAGTGACATCTGAATCACACAGATTCCTTTAAATAACTGTTCTCTTAAAATTTCTTTGGAGTCAAACTGAGACTTACTCTGTTCTTCATACTGCAGTCATGAACTTCTGGCACTTAATAAATGAATAATGAATTTCAACAGCATTCAGGAAATAAAATAACATTTTAAAGCACTGTTTGATGAGTGTAACTTTCACTGCAGCAACATTTATCAGATAGAATTTAGAGTCATCATTATAAACAAATATAAAATTTCCTAACTGCAAAAATTTACAGCAAATTTCCTCTCAGAATCAATAAAAAAGTAAGTAAACATAAAGAGCTTTTCCCTGGAAAATCTCACTGTGGAAGACGTTTCATACTATCAAACATGTTAATTCAGTGGAGTACTTTTAGAATTTATACACAAACATGTCTTGTCATGCAAACACAGATTTCTTCTCATAAAACTGAAGGTTAGGCTACAGTCATAGAATCATAGAATCACT